>CAKNXH010052853.1:36650-48240 GCA_932178445.1 Andricus quercusramuli
ACTTTACTCCGACATTTTTTCTTTATATTGACATGATTCATTAAGATGGCGATACATATTTATACGACTGAGGAGGCCCTTCGTCGAAGGGCGAAACGTTGAGGTTTCTAATAAAAATTTTTGGACCAGTATACCAACAATATTAACATCTTCTAATTACTTTTATCACCTGGTCGACATCAAATAACATCATCTAAAAGGCTATAAAGGTCACAATGATATGTGGCGGCCGACAACTCCTCGAGAAAATGCATTGGAAACACCCGCGCGTGGCCTCCCACCTACACACTATTCCAGGATCTGGGTCAAGAATGCAATAAATCTTCTCAAAAATGGTCCATGAAGGGACTATTTTCCCACCCCTGATCAGATTTTCTGCCTATATATACCCACGTTTTTAAGGGTTAAGACAAGTTTATTTCTACCGTCGAATCGCTGCCCAAAAGCTCTGCGGAACAACAAGTTTATTTCTACCGTTGAATCGCTGCCCAAAAACTCTCCGGAACAACAAGTTTATTTCTACCGACGAATCGCTGCTAAAAACTCTCCGGAACGTGTGAAAATTCAAATTCAAATAAAAACAAAAGAGTGGACTTAATAAAAAAGGATCAATCTTCAAAACTAAAATCAGTGAAAATACTTTGAAAGTGAAAAATCAAAATTCAAAACTACTTTAATTGCTTCAAAACTAAAATCAGTGAAAATACTTTGAAAGTGAGAACTCAAAAATCTACAATTACTTAAATTGTTCGAATTAAAGTCAGTGACCCCCGAAAAGTGAGAAAACCCTCCCAACAACTTCTCCAAACATCTTTGTATTTTATACAAAAGAAAATCACGCTGAGTCCTGAAGCCGTATCCTTCCGGAGGCACTAAAAGTCTTCAAAGGAGTCTATCGACAAATGAAGGACTGGGCGCCTCTAAAGAGTCTAACTACTAAATACAGGATTATTAAACGTTCCAAGCGAGTACTCAAAAAGATCTTCGGTAAGTTTGTTTATACATTGCTATCCTTTATTTCTTTCTTTTCTTAAACCTTATTCAAAACCTCGTCAGTAAAGTGTTTTCCTTTTTTTTAAAGGGTGGACACTGAGACGAAGTTTGCCAGAAATCCATCAAGTTCTATATTGTGGAAATCAACTAAAAATAACAATAAAACAATTTGACAAAATTCACAAAAAACATATTTGTAAAATTCATTGTAATAAATTATAATTTCATATTTGAATTCGATTGTCTCAACCTTTCGTGTTTGCTTTTTTCCTCACTCCATGCTTTCTATTTTGTAAAAAATGTAGAATAAGAAAAAGAGGAATTAGGGTAAGTTTTTAGAATTAATAATTTTATGATGAGGTAAGTAGATCTCATCTGAGACGTAACAATATAAATTATTTTCCTGGATTTTTGACAGACCTGCTCTTGCATTGAGGAACAAAACAACAATGGGAGCGCTACTATTTACTTTAAAATGTTCTTTATTGTTCATAGATTGTTATTACATATGTGTGGTATACATTGTTGGTTCCTATCTTAAACGACATTACATAAAAATATTTTTTTAGTTCTTATTGTAGTTGTGGTAAATTTTTGTTTCGCTAGTTTTGAATCTTGTTAATTAGGAAAAATTTTGGAAAAACCTATTTAATTTTATGACATAGAATATATTACAACTTAACCTAGATATATCTAATCTATATACAATATTTACAGTTAGTTTAGCTATTTCAGGCTGCGAAAATGGAAGTTTTTGTGAAAATAGGTTCTTTAACTTTGTAACAAGTGCTGTGGTAATTTATATTTGATCCTGAAAGGTGCATATTCATAACGTAGCGAAGATGTATCTTTCAGGATTGGAAGAGACAGTTGGTTATTGTAAAAATGTTGAGATATTTGAAATATTTCCTGCTTTAGCGTAGAAATTTTAGTTTTTGCATGCAACTCAGTGATCCTTGTCCCTCTTTTTGCGCTTATGGCCATTTTCAGGCATTTATTCTGTATTTTTTGTAATTTTTCTACATTAGTTTTAAACGTCTTTCCCCATATAGATGCCGCGTATTTGCATTATTGACCAGATAACCATTTTATAGACTGTAATTTTATTTTGTGTGTTCATTTTACTATTACTGCATAAAAGAGAGCAGAGAGAGCCTATCACAGCAGCAGCCTTACTACGCGCTTTTTTGGTATGTATTGTATAACTAAGTTTTGAATCTAGTATTACTCCTAAGTATTTGGCATGTTTTCCCGGCTTGATAGTTTCATTATACGTTTTTAACTCTGGTATATTTGTATCACCATCATTATGAGAAAATATCACAAGATCAGTCTTGTCCGTATTTATCTTAAGCTTCCATCTAACAAAGTATTTTTCTAACTCGCATACATACTTTTGCGATTTGGTTATCGCAATTCCTTTACGTCGAGACGCTGTATAGATTTCTGTGTCGTCAGCAAATAAGGCTATTTTTAAATCGCTAGACTTTGGTATATCATTTATATAATATATAAATAATACTGGTCCAAGGACGGAACCTTGCGGAACGCCTGCTTTGATAAGTTTTTCAGTCGATAATTTACAATTAACTTCTACTACAAAGGTTCTATCACAGAGGTAATTATCTATAATTTTGATTAGGTATTGCGGTATATTATAGTTTTTTAATTTTGCTATGAGTCCCTTATGCCATACACTCATACAGTATGGAAAGCTTTCTCCATATCTAGGAAGAGAGCAGCTGTACTGTGCTTAATATTAAAATTTGTACTAATATAGTCAGTGAGTCGAGCTAGCTGTTGTACTGTCCAGTGTCTTAATCTAAATCCTAACTGTTCTGGAATTAATTTCTTATTGATTTGTTCATGAATATGGAGTCTATTTAATATGACAGTTCCAAATATTTTGCTAATCGTAGGTAGTAGACTGATAGGTCTATAGCTTTGGGCAGAGGTTTTATCCTTTCCAGGTTTATATATAGGAAGTATTTTTGCCTTTTTCCATTCTGTAGGGAAGTAGCCTTGCTTTAAACATGCATTGTATATATGGGTTATTTGTACTATCGTTTTTTTAGGTAGATACTTTAATATGATGTTTTGTATTCCGTCTAGTCCAGGGGCTTTCTTTGCTTTTGTTTTGCATCTAGCTTTTTTAATTTCTTTGGGAGTAGCTAATTTGATTTCATCTGGATATATGTCAGAGTGAGTAATTGTATTATATTGCGAATTTATTAGATTATTATTTTCAGGATCTCCCATATTACTAGTCAATTTGTGGACATTTTCAAAATTGTCGGCAATTGCTTCTGCTTTGTCTTTTATCAAAAAATAGGACGTGGTCTAGACCTTTCAGAGGGGGTATGTGTCTTTTATTTAGCCCTTTTAAAGATTTAGCAATTTTCCACAAGGAATTATCCTTAGTGTTAAGGGATGCAAGTTTATCTCCCCAGTTGTTATTTTTATGTTCAGTAATCTAAATTTTGGTCTTGCGGTTAACCATATTTACAAAGGGTTTTAGGTGAATATTCTTAGTTTTCTGTAAAATTTTTCTTAAGGAGTTTCTGTGTTTAATTTGCTGGGTTATATTTTCCGGTAGTTTATTTTTATGTTCAAAGGTTTCTTGGAGAGGGATAGAGTCTTTGATAGTATTATTAATTATATTCATTAAATCATTGACGCTTTTATCGATCGATTCAATGCTATCAAGTGCCGAGTTTATTATTATTCCAGTGTTAATGGGTTCTTTAAATTTTTTCCAATCGGTTTTTCTATAGTTTAAAAGTTTAAGAGAAGACGGCAATTCTATGTTAATGTGATCATCACTAAGCAAGGTCTACAATGCTGGGTCGAGCTTTTGGATTATAAGGATATAGAGTAAAATTGTCTGGGAACTCTAGGGCCAGGGGATTTCGATTTATATAATCATATATTATGTTTCCATTTTTATTATTATTGTAGCAGTTCCAGCTGGCATGCTTGGCATTAAAATCTCCAGCTATTATGACTTTACTACTTAGGTTGAGAATGGAATTTAATTCAGTTGTACTAATGTGACTTTTTGGCGGGGCATATATAGATACTAATATTATTTGACTTTCTAGCTTAATTGCATGCGCTTCAAATGATTTTATATTATCTAGCTTCATTTCATTACAAGGGATATGATTTTTAACATACAAGGCTACTCCTCCTGCAGGTTTTTTGCTTGGCCTATCTTTCCTAAAGCATTTGTATCCAGGTAACCGTGTTTTGGATTTATTATTGAACCACGTTTCCCCAACCATGAATATATCTACATCATAGCTGTCAAGAAACGTGGGTATTTCAAGTTTTTTGTTTTCTAAACCACTCGCGTTCCAGTGTACTAGTTTAAGGTTTTTGGCTTTAACGGGACTATCCATCGAGTTCAACTGCTAGCTCGCTAATTGCTTGTAATCTTTGGAAATTATTTTGGCATGAATACAATTTTTCTTTGAGTTTAATTGCTAATTTAAAGAGTTTACCTATGTCATATAGTTGGTTTATTTCCTGGAAGACGCCTAGTAGATCCTGTATGAGTGGTGTTTCCTTGTATTTGGATTCAGTTGTGCATTGGTTATGCTGTCTGAGCGGAGTCTTGCCAGTTGCCCATGCTGATGGTGCGTTGCCTGCTCGAGTTGTTGCAGGAAAAGTTGGTCTTGGTAGGTTGTACAGCCCTCTGCTTCGTAGTAGAGGTAGAAAATTCAGTGAATCATTTCCATTGTTGTAGACTGGAGGAGGACGATGATTTTGTAGTTGTGGACTTCTTTTCCTCCTGGGTAATCCCACTTTTTCGAGATGCTTTTTGTGTGTTTCACATCCGCTGTAGTTTGCAGGGTGTTCCCCTTTACAGTTTACACACACTGGTTTCTGTTCACGTGGTTTTTTACACTCCGCTGTGAGATGACTTTCAAGGCAATTGACACATCGGGGAGTTTCCAAACAATTTTCTGTCCCATGTCCAAACTTTTGGCACCTACGACACTGTGTAATTTTTCTTGTGTTACGATACTTTTCGCATCGTATTCTCATCTAGCAGACGGCTCTGATCCTGAACGCTTCCTGGGCTTTCGTATACTTGTGAAGCACTACGATGTACACAGGTGCATCGTAAGACGTATCTCTTTCCTGGGTTTGGTCCTTGTCAGTTTTTGCCTTTAACCTGTAGATGTTTTCAACTTGAAGTCCTTGTCTTTCCAGATCTTGTTTGATGTCACTTTCTGCAAAGCAGCCTAATCCATGGATGACTAGTTTCTGCGATGATTTCTTTTGTAAAATATGTGTAGTATAGAATTTCTCTTTCATTAAAGAGTTTTTTGATGTTCTCGTAGTTCTTAAGTGTATCAGTATAGATGGTTATCATGGTAGATTTATAGTGCTTTTTAATTTCAGGGTCCCCTTCAGTGACATAGTGTATAAAGTTTAAAAGCAAAGCAAAATCCTCCACATATGTTTCAAGTATTATGGGAGGTATTTTATGCTTTTTACTCTTGTTAATTTCATCCTGGTGTCGTGGTTCAGTCTTGTCTTCATCATTGGTGATTTTCCCAGTTTTTTCTTCACCGGGTAAGTCTTCATCTTCCATTCGGGTGTCCTTCTGGAGTATCTCAAATCGGTTCGAGAGTTTTATTGGTGCTCCTTTGGCACTTCCAGTTCTGTCGTATGGCTTGAATTCGTCACTGCCATTTTCATCCCAGGATCTCACTTTAAGTTTGTTTTTCGCCGCCATTTGGGCACTTCTCCACTCACTTTTATAAAAAAAGACATTTAGGGCAGCGAGTCACTAATAAAAGTTCAATTGTAGTTAATATAACACCGTCACTACGAGGACGCCCGTTTATTTAAATGTCCGTTTTATAATCAATAGACCGTTTGTAGGGAGAAAATCATGTTTTAGACCAAACAAAAAATCCCTCGTTAAAATAAACTTAGAGGCCCTGAAAAGGGCTGATTGTCAATAATATGATGTGTCATCTGATCTAGTATTACGTCAACCTCTCAATGGGAGCGCTGTTTTTTTTCTTCATTTTTATGCAAAAGACGTGAATGACCTGGCTAATTTACAAGCGCTTGACAGCGTGCTACGTCACACCAAGATGGCGGAATGGGCGCGACAGAAATTGGAATTTTGAATGTGTAGAAATTTGTCTTTTTCAAATATAAATTCGAAAAAAGTTTTTTTTTACACTATGCTGGTATTATTAGTGATTTTAGAGCATATACTTTAATATGCAAAAATAAAAGTAAAAATATTGGATGACCCTATTGTGAATATGTAACCGTCTATGAAGGAAGGGACCTAATGCGCGCTAGCTTCATTTGACAGGAGGAGCGATTGAAGAGGCGTTCCAATACAAGAACTTCTTAGGAGGGCCTTAGTTTGCAGATTAATATCAATTCGAATTTTTCAGATATAGAAATAACATTTTTCATTATGAAAGAGCAAATAAAAAGCTATCGATTAGTGTGAAAAACTAAAAATCTATTTTTTCCGCATTAGGTCCCTTCTCTCGCAGACGGCCACATATGTTGTCAGCTTTCTATCAAAATAATTTTAAAACTTTTTTTTTATTTACTTAACTTTAACGCGTCAACTTAGAATTTGTTAATTTTAATCTTTTAAACTTTAAAATTACTTATCTCAGAAAAGCTCTAATTTGAAGAAGGCAAATTTTAAAGTCTTTAAATACAAAATTATGCAGTAATTTTATATTTAAAAGTTTTAAATTTAAACTAAGAAAAATATAGATTTTTCAAGAAGAATAGCAATAAGTAGGTATAAGAATCTGATTTATTGAAAAAAAATTCTCAAATATTTCCATCACATCACTCAATTGTATAAAAATACTGGATAGAAATTTTCGTTAATATAACGAAATCGTATTTAGTTTAGCAGGATATTGTTCATCGAGTTGCCGAAATTCAAAAGAACAATGATTTCGATCCTTCTTCATGTCGAGTTCATTATACAAAATTGACAGTAGGTATAATGTGCTTTTAACTCGTCCGAAGGCCTCAGTTTTACTGAAATAAATTTTCGCCTTAAGAAGCGCTTGAACGGCAGTTAGAATCGCTTCATTGCGCTTCGAATTAGGTGGAGATGCTGCAACAGCTACTAAACATTTAGCACGTAACACTAAAGCTCTTCCTTGATCATAGAGTCCTCCTTGTGTCAGGATTTGAACGATGGCTTCATCGACGAGCTTCGACGCTTGGTAAGGCATCCCCATGGAAAGCTGATTATTCAAAGAAAATAAGTGTTTTTATCATCTATTGACCGAATTCATTTCCAATCGGGCAGGCAGTTCATTAGGGTGGCTCAAAAACACTTTTTTTTCCTAGAGGGCAACGACCCCCCCCCCCCCCTCATTTTGTTCCAAATCCGAAAAAAGAAAATCCCTAATTTTTGTTTTTTCGTTTTTTCGATTTTAACTGCTGCCGGGTTTGACTTGAAGTTTCCCGTGTAAAATGCATGGGGAAACCCCACTTTTTTCAGTTTTTGAAATAATTTTTTAGGTTTTGAAAAAATGTGATGGGAAAGTATATAGGCTTGTCGAGAATTATCCAACGAAGAATTTTATGTATCGGACATATGGGTTTGACACCCCTAACACACACCTACGAGTCCCTGATAACTGCCCTTAAAACCACAAATATCAATTCTTCATAAAAACGATCCTTTGAGCACTGTATTCTCATCTTTCTTTACCTAAAATTATTTATATTGGTCTAGTGGAACATTTATTAACATTGCTTAATCAATTTTCAATTATTTAAACAAATGGGATTTGTTTAAATTTTTTTTAAATTCGTTTTTTCATTAAAATTATTACTATTGGTCTCGTGGAATATTTATTAAGAATAATTTATTAATTTTCAATTATTTAAACAAATGGAATTTGTTCAAATAATTTTCTTCTGAAATTTTTTTTAATCGAAGTTTATTAGTACTTCTTCAGTGTATTCATAGTATTTCTTCAACATTTGTTAATTAATTTGCAAAGTTTCAAACAAATTCCATTTGTTTGATTAATTTTTCTTAAGCATTTGTTCTTTTTCAAGAAATAAAAATTTTTTGTATGAAAATTCGTCGAACTGACAATTTATTATCTTTCATAACATAAATTTATTAAAAAATATTTTCCAATTCTATAAAAAATAAATAACGATTATAAACTGCCAGTTTAACGAATTTTCAGAAAAAACATTTTTTAGACAAATGGAATTTGTGTAAATATTTTAAAATTAATTAATCAATGTTGTTAAATGTTCCACTAGACCAACAATCATGATTTTCATGAAGAGAAAAAAATGAAAAACAAATTATTAACACAAATTCCAATTTTCTAAATAATTAAGATTTGATAAATTATTTTTAATAAATATTCCACTAGACTAATATTAATAATGTTTAGGAAAAAAACGAATTTTCGAAAAAAAATTAATAAACAAATTCCATTTGTTTAAATAATTGAAGAGTAATTAAGCAATGTTAATAAATATTCCACTAGACCAATATAAATAATTTTAGGTAAAAAAAAAGACGAGAATACAGTGCTCAAAAGGTCGTTTTTATAGAGAATTGATATTTTTGGTTTTAAGGGTAGTTTTCAGGGACTTGTGGGGGTGTTTTTGGGGTGGCGAACCCATATATCCGATACATGAAATTCTTCGTTGGATAATTCTCTACAAGCATTCTTACTTTCCCATCACATTTTTTCAAACCCTAAAAAATTATTTCGAAAACTGAAAAAAGTGGTTTTTCGGATTTTGATTTTTTTCCAAATGTTTTAGACGACACGTACTTTACCGATTTGATGAAATTTTTGGTGTTGACAAAGTTTGGAATATTTGAAATTTTAAGACTGGTGACGCTGTTTATCAAGAATGTCTCAAAAAAGTTCGGCCTATTATTTTAATTTACAGTAGTAAATAACTAAAGGGCGGTCATTGTATATCTTAAAAAAACCCTGGTCATTAAAAGTTACACATTTTCAGAAATAAGCATTCAGATTCCCGAAGTGATGAATTTGAAATTTGAAATGTTTGCAATTGAACATTTAAAAAGATTGTTCTAAATTCTCTGATTTTATCATTATTTAATTTAGAACATTACAAATAGAAATTTTTTTGTTTTGAATGCGTATTTTCGGAGATGTCAAATTTGAGCAGCATTAAATTAAAAACTTTTTAATCTTTCAGGTATCCGCGATTTTAGATTGCAGAATATTGAAAGCTTCTGATTTGATAGTTTATAGACTTTAAATAACAACGTATTTTATTTTGATGGGCCTTTGCTAGCCTTTGCTTTGAAACTGTATACTTTTCAAGATATTATTTTTAAATGGTGCATCTATTTATGAAGACTTTTTAGAAATAAACTTTTTTCAAATTAAACGGCTTTCAATTTGCAATTATAAATTAATTTAGTTTAATGGACACCTTGGAATTTTGAGTTTTTGATCTTTAACTTTTATAGTACCTGTATATTTGCGAGATGCATTTTGACAAGAGCTGCGTAGTACGATATATGATTTCGCATGGCTATTTCCAGTGCTGAGTTCAAAAGAACAATGGAATTACAACCAGCAATACTAGATCCCAGGAGTATGGAAGCGCTGGTTATTTCACTAGAAAGAAGCATGGCACGAACTCGATTTTGTGGCGTTACTCCTTTCATATATTCTATGCTATTTACAATCTCCAGTCCCTTGGGAAAATCGCCCTTGGCTAAGCAGACTTCTGCCTGTCTAAAATAAAAAAATTAATTGTAAATTACATTTCACTTCAATTGTGTTTTAAGATATTTTAGAGTTTGTGAATTTTCTACCTGAATTTACTTTCTAGTGGATCCAAACTAACGATCTGTGTTGCTATAGCTTCTGCTTCTCTCCATTTTTCACTTTTCATCAACTGTGTAAAATCGTAGAGTTGTTCACTCAACATCCACACCTGGTTGACCATATAAGTATGTGTTACTATGTAGTTTACTGGTAATTATTTATAATATTGTGCAAGCGTGCAATGGTTATACACCAGAATTCAAAGATATGTATCCACCGTACTTCAACAATGTTTGTAATGGCTTACCTTGTTACTTGGTTCGTTGGGAAATCTTTCTTTTGCGTGATCTAAAACAACACTCGCCAAATTATATTCTCCAAACTCAACCAGTATATTGGCAATATTAACAACTGCTTGGCATGTTGAGGGGCCGTTAAACATTTGTTGTTTCTTTTCGCCCGTATTGTGTAGAAGCAAGAGTTGTGAACATATAGATGACATTTCTGTTTTACCATAATATGCCCACAATGCTGACTTTTCGGTTAAAGTCATGGACATAAGGTCAATCATTGAGTGCTGACAGTTGACGATATCAGATTTCATGAGAGTCTGTAGGAAAATGAGTCTTCGTATAATACAGTGAACTTACACCTATTCTAACGGTCACCTAATCGAAATTTCACCTATTCGAAATCCCCTATACACTTATTTTAAGTTGCGCAGTTCCTTCGCCTCCTACCACGGTCCCTGTACGGGCTGTACGGTCAGGCCCGCGTCAGTAGCTGGCCAATTAATAAAAGAGGCCCGAAGAGCGGGAAGGCCTCGTTGGTTTGAATGGAGTATTTTAGCATGACGTCATGGGAATGCACACATTTTTTCCGAGAAAATATTCTAAACATAAAAGTAAGTCATAAATGTACCAATAGTAATATTTCTCAAGTGTAGAATGTATTTTCTCAGTCATGTTCCATTCTTTTGTCGATTGATGACCTTTCAGTGTCACGAAATACAACGAAATATCTAAAATTTCAGGACTATTCAGACCATTATAACTTACATTTACGTTTAGAATATTTTCTCCGAAAAGTCGTATGCAGTTGCAGTCTCATGTGGTAACCTTCCTGACGGCTGACAAATTGATCTATCCTAGCGCGATAACTTTATAAATATTATTATCCAGAGCTATATAACTTACTTACTTTTACATTTAGAATATTTACTCCAAAAAGTTGTCTGCACCCCGGATGTCAAGAACTATGCTAACCTTCCTGACATTTCCACTTATCCTAGCATGGCCGCGACGTCATGCTAGAAAATTCAATATTCTGCAAAATATTTGCGTCGCGAGGGGTTGACAACTCGACCGACTGGGTGTACACCTACTTCTGACTTCAAGATACTTCAGGATATTTCAGTGACTTCAGAAGATTTCACTGACTTCAAGACATTTCAAGTGACTTCATGGGAATTCACATGACTTCACGTGACTTCATGTGACTTCACGTGACTTCATGTGAATTCAAATGACTTCAGATATTTCAGGAGATTTCAAGTGACTTCAGGAGAATTCAAGTGACTTCAAGTGATTTCAAGTGACTTCATGTGACTTCATGTGAATTGAAATGACTTCAAGTGAATTCAGGTGATTTCAAGTGACTTCACGTTACTTCATGTGAATGCAAATGGCTTCAGATATTCCGGGAGATTTCAAGTTACTTCAGGAGAATTCAAATGACTTCAAGGGGGCTATCCATATACCACGTGGATAATTTTTTACTACATCTTCACCCCCGCC
>CAKNXH010052853.1:48250-62110 GCA_932178445.1 Andricus quercusramuli
TTAACAACTCGTGAAGTCAGGTGTACACCTTCGCTGAAGTCACTGGCGTGAAGTCACTTGAATTCACATGAAGTCACTGAAATCAATTGAAGTCAGTGTACAATCCGTCAGTCGAGTTGTGAACCCCTCGGTGAATACTTTTTTAGTTTTTTATGTGTTTCTAAAAAGAAATCCGAAGATTCAGGAAAGCGGGACCCAAATTTGTTCAAATCCAAAAAATAATTAAATGCGTTTTCAAAAAAATTATATACAGATTTGTGGGTGATTCTGAACCAATCTATTTAGATTATTACATTTACTAAGTCAGAATCATCAATATTAGATGAATCGAGTTGAAACTCAACATTGCTCTTCACAATTAGCTACAGAATACGAATAAATAATTAGTTTCCAAATATCACCCCCATATGTTTGTTTTATAGGGACCCAAAAACAGCCTATAATTGAAAAATTGGGGTTTGCGAGTTGCTGGCGCTAATTATGATTTTTTTGCGGTTTTTTTAAACAAAGTGTTTCTAATACATAAAATACTGCTTCTCACTGATAATTAGACGTTCACATGCATTTTTTTAATAAATTATTATTGCTTTTAGCAATTTTCTCTCAGAATACAGTCAAGAAAGTCGCGGTTTTTCCGAATTTTATAATTAGAGTGAGATGATAAATAAAGCAAGTTGACAAACATAATTGTTTAAACAATTTATTATTGTTGAATACTATCTTCTCTTAGATCATTGCTAGAAAAACGCCCCCGCACTTGCCTGAATTTGTCCCGAAGAGTGTTAGGTTTTTGTCATAATTTGGGGATATTGGAACATTACCCCTTAGTGCATTAAATTGATACAAAAATCAGCGGGCCCAAAGAATTTGACGATTTTGCAGATTTTTCCATCTCCCCATGTACCAGGTAAAAATATTCGTAACAGCGCTCCAGACAAATTCTAACAATTGTCTCTGCAGCCGTATTAGTTTCTGGGTGATGTTAGAGCATCATCCCTGAGTTTGATAGAAAAAGTCAGTAGAATGAAATTATAGTTTGAAATCTTCCATAGAAATGTTGCTTTTTTTTTTACTTAAAATGTGTTCTTTTACCTTTTGGATACATCGAGCTAAGATAGTTTCCGCTAGATTTGGGGGTTGATGAAATTTTAATATCTCCGGGTTAGGTTTATAGTTTGGAGTATTCCTAATGTCACTTCGTATAATTTTTTGAATTTGTAAATTGTTTGTAATTTTTATGTAAACCGAGCTAAGGCAGCTTTCGTTAGATCAAAACGGGGTAGGATTTAGAAATCGTATAACTGCGTTATAATGGCAAGGTGTTTTGGAATACGACTTTGTAGGCTTTTGGGATTCTGAATATTGTTTTAAATTATGGCCGGACGGACGAATTGCTTCCCTGTTGCATTGTCCACGTTTAAAACAAAATCGGCGATTTTGTAGAAATATCTTAGACGAGAAATTTTATTGTATCACGTGTGGTTTAGCTGTAAAGTAGAATTTTTTATTTTATTAAATTTCTTTTTCATGGCTAAAACTATACCCAGTGGGCAAAAAAATTAAGGATATCTTCGAGACGTCTTCGGGACATCCCTAAGACGTCTTTTGGAACATGTCTTTTGGACATCCTAGGGATGATCTTAAGGCGGATAATGTCAGTACGAAAGATGTCCTGAGAACGTCTTTGTCTTTAAGACGTTTTTAGGACATTGTACGTCTTAGAGACGTTGATTGGACTGACATTGGACGTCCTAGGAACGTCCCAAGGACGTTCTTGGGATGTTTATGGTTTTATGCCCACTGGGTAGGTGGTAGAAAGCTGGCTATTGTTCTTGTGCCATTAGACATGCATGTTCGCAAATGCCTGTTTTTTCTGACTTTGTGAATCGATCAAAACTGGAGAGGTTTGATTCACATAAATCTAAGACTTTCTATCGTAAATGATGAATGATGAATCTATGATATAAAAAATCCGTAGAAAAAAAATGGAAAACAGAACAATTCCAAATTAATGGAATCGTAGGTGAAGGGGATATGTGATAAATAAATATATAGTCACTATAATTTCCATTGCTTTCCCGCAAGAGGTGCTGGTATAAGTTACCAGAATTTGATCAAAACTAAGCTGGAATAACTGGGGTAGAATTTTCTAAAGCGGCCGATAGAATCGGAGCTCCTTACAATACTTCGTAATTGTACTATATTTTTTCAAAACATATGAAGGGTCACTAATTTGGACATATGTTTTACGTTAGGTCGCTAGATTTAGTACAATATTGTACAAGAAATTTGTACTATATTTTTTTCAAATATAGGAGGATCTTAGTCGTTTCAGCTATTGATATCGTTTCAGCGGTGAGATCTTTTTATAATATAGAAAGATTAGAAAGATGCACTACAGACAGAAAGTTGGGAACATTTCCTTTGACCTTTTGAAAATTCGTACTTCACTTCAAAGACGAATATATGTGTAGAAACTGAATCTACGTTATATATAGCTTCAAAGTCAACATTCTTTTACCAAAATGAACATTTTGAGGTTGAGTCTGAACCAATCTATTCCGATTATTACATTTACCAAGTAGGAAAAGTAATCTTGAGGCCAACTCTTTGCTAAATCTAGAAAAGTGTTCCTAAAAACTTGGAAAAATCATAAAATCAAGAGTAAATCCTACTCCATACATCTAAATTAAGATCACGACTAAATTTTATGTAATTGCTGTCATAAAAAATATTTACTCGTGCAAATGAAAATTTTATGAGCCAAATATCCGAGATTCGTCGTTAACCTTCATTAGTTATAAGATGCAACGTCAGATGAAATGACATATACAATGGAATTAACGACGAACCTCGGACTTTTGGCTTCCTAACCATTTCTTTTGCACCAGTAAATATTTTGTATGAAAAATTAGCAATTACATAATATTTAATCGTGCTCTTGATTTAGATATACAGAGTAGGATTTACTCTTGATTTTACAATTTTTAAACATTTTTAGGAACACTTTTCTAGATTTGGCAAACAGTTGAACTTAATATTTTAAAATTGCCATTTTGTTAAAAAAAAAAAACGTTCAACTTTGAAGCTAAATTTTGACTCGTTCATTAAAATAATTTAAACGTAGGCAGATTCAACGCGGAAATTCTCTAATCTTTCAAATATAACTACTTACAAAGTCGCAGAAACAGTTTCTGCGCAAATATTCGTCTTTGAAGTGAAGTATGGTGAAATATAAATTTTCAAACAGTCAAAGGAAATGTACCCAAACCTTCCGTCAGTAGAGCATTTTGTTAGTACCTCAAAAACATGTTGAGGATTTACTCCCTCCATTGCTGAGTTATGAGCAGAGGCGATGAGACCCAAGCTTATCGTGTGTGATATTCCTAACATACATGCTTTTCCAACAGATCTTTCTATTAAAGGGCCTCTGAAATAATTACATTCGTCATTGACAAACCAAATTGCCAGTTACTTTTCAAAAGTGATTTCAATAATCTTACTTTTTCTCATCAGTTAGATGATACATCCAAGCATGAGCGAGTTGAAGACAAACGTTATCTCCAGCTTCTTGTGCCATCATAATGGCCTCTTTCAACGCAGAACGTGCTACGTCTCTTAAAATAATCAAAATGAAAGGTTGTATAAATTTAAGTGTTAATAGTCTACTCAATCTTAATTGAAAACTTACTTGTGATTAAATTGCGCATGAAGAGCAGCGAGATTTAAAGCTGCGTATCTGAAGGTTCGCGACCTATCATCTGATGTTGATCGATTTTCCAAAGGTGCTAATCTATCGAAGCAGTGATAAAGACTGTCCAAAGCTCCGCAGTATTCATTAGCCCGCAAACAATTAAGGTAACTTAAATAGTGCTGAAAAACGAAGCATCATTATTCATTTGTATTTTACTTTTGAGAAAATATCTGATTGTATACTGCCGATGTACAAGTTTTTGATGAAGCAGAAGAGTTCGATTATTCAATAATGAAAGACTAACTTACAGCTTCAGCATAGTAAGGACTGCAAGTTAAAAGTTCTCGCACAAGAGCTTGAAGTTCAGCTGGTGGAAGGGCTTTGTGTTCATCTGTTTGCAAAGCATGAGCTTGTTGAGCCACAAGAAGCTCTGCTTGTCTTCCTCCCCATATATGTTTGTTCCTATTGAAGCAGATGTTATTACAAAAGTAAAGAAGTCTTTTAGAGAAAGAAGACTTTTAGAGCAAGAAGATAATAATAAGCGCATTTAAGAAACACATTAGATTTTTATTGTTTAGAACTTAATAAAACTTCATGTTCCAAATTCAACTTTAGAACGAGGTGGATATGATTGAAAATATTTTTCGAGAATACCTTTCACTACAGTTGAAAACATCTTATGTCTTTGACTAAAAAAGGGCAATACGGGGGATACATTTGTGAAAATGTGTAAAATAGAAACGAGTCTGCGCATTTAAATCGTTGATCTAAAACAACAAATCATAAACAGTCCATTACTTACTTACGACAAAATGACTCCTCGATTTTCAAGCTTGTAGAATTCTCGCAGTCATTCTTGACACCGCTCTTAATGTAATCCTTTAAAGATTCATAAAGTAAAACTACTTGATAGAAGGTCAGCCTCTCGAATAAAATTATTATTCTACGAACGTATAGTCCCAAAACGGAATTTTTATTCAATAAGGGTTGAGCTAAAGAATGATCCAAAGCTGGTTTTGTTAACTTTCCAAGATTTTCAAAGAGATCCAAAAGTGACATGACACCATTATCGTGCAACGATTGTAATTCATTTTCTAGTGTGTGAGCGAACTGCTGAAGAACGAATTCCGAGGAATAGAGTAAATCTAAAAGAGGCCTCAAGTCCATATCTGGAGACTGAAATGTTTAAGTTTTTATTTATTAATGAGAATTATAACTATTGATAGTAATATATATATATATATATATATATATGTGTACACTGCACACCCTACTAAAAAAAGTCAGGAACCTGCACAAACGGTCAGAAGTTCTTACGATTTCTGAACATCCTGACCATTCCTGACGAGCCTATTTCTGAAGATGTGTTAATTCACAACCTACCAGGTAGTTCAGAGGATAGGACCGCAAGTAAGCCAACCGAAAAGGATTGAGAATATATTTTTTTCAATATTGCATATATGACGCGCTCCGAAGAAAGGGCCCTAAGCATCCCAAAATCGATTGTCTGATTATGAGCGTTTTATTTCAATTAAAACTCACTCTTTAAATTGGTGAAGTCAGAAAAATTCTATATTATATATTTTGCATGAAATAAGATTTCTTAAATTGGTGCTTGGACGGAGTGCCATCGGCTCGTCGTCATTGATCAGGCTTCTCCTTTGAAATTTACGTTTAGCTGGTTAGGGCCCTTTCTTCGCAGCGCGTCATATAGGCCATAGGGTGTCCCAGACTCAAGTGTCCAGATTTATATGGCCGTACAAAAATAAAAGCAATAAATCTAAAACTCCTTTTTCAAAAATCAGTTGAAGTTCTTGAGTTATAAAATATTTAAGCTGGTCCAATCAGGAGCGCCGCATAAACAGTCGTGTGTGCGTGAGCGGGATTCCAACGTAGTGTTCTCCCGTCGCTAACCCCACCTCTGCGCTCGCTTCGAGAACACTGCGTTGGAATGCCGCTCACGCACACACGTCTGTTTATACGGCGCTCCTGAATGGTCAAGCTTAAATATTTTATAACTAAAAAAACTAAAACTTCAACTGATTTTTGGAAAAGGAATTTTCTATTTATTTTTCTAATTTTTATACAGCTATATAAGTCCGGACACTTGAGTCTGGGACACCCTGTATATACAAATTAAGAAGTTATAAATTCCGAATCTATGGATTTCAAAGATAAATAAATACCTAACAATTTTCCAAAAAAGTTTAAAATTACGATCAATATAATGTATCTCGTCAAAACGAACATTTTCAGATTAACCTTCAGTCATTTAGTATATAAGTATTAATAATTAAATATGTGAATAAAGAACGTACATAAACAAATATAAATAAACAGCTAATATAAATAACCTGTGGAATATAGAAGGGATTAGCTTTTATGACATTCTATTCTTGAAACCCTAATAAAAGGATTATCCTTCGAAACCAAATTCTGACGATTTCTGAACATTCTCACGAATTATGACTTTTCCTGTCGATTTCTGTCGAGAAACGTAACAAAATTGGATAGAAATGATTTCTGACTTTTTTTAATAGGGTAGTGAACAAAAATTACTTGAATCAATTTTAAAGCTGCTATGCAGAAATCTCGTCTTTCCACAATCTCTGTGAACAAAATTCAGGAATATTAAGGAAAAAATGTATATAAATGCTTCAATAAAGATAGGTATATTACGTACCTTTCGCACTTTCATCACAATAAATATTAATGAACATAACAATCGCTATTTTATAAGGTGTTAAAGTTTCTTTTTGACTTCTCTTGGCTGCGCCGTCAATATTCAGAACTTCTTTATTCATTTTTTTATTCACAATTTTTGCTTATTCTAGAAGCGATTACTGTCACAAATTTACATAAAATTATAGCATTTCTCAAACGATGTTTTCATTTTTTTACCTACGTTTAGAGTGACAGACACATTGTGGAAAATGTATCTAATTTTCTTCACGTACAGTAAAACATACTAAAAATCAAATTAATGTTAAGCATATTTTTAAATCTTCTTCACATATTAATCAATTTCAAAAACTGCTATACATTGATTATCAACGTGACATTAAACTGTTTTGTAGATCATGATGCACTCGATGCACTATGTAACTATTTTTGGTATTTTTGGCCTCTATACATGATCCAACAAACTATGGTCCCGCCACGCGCAAGTAAAAAAAAGTTAACCAATTAGACTGCTCCCTAGTTAGACCCGACACGAATGGATCTGACCAGCCGGATTCCTGGCTCCCCCCACCATCACTACCATAGCCTTCGCGTCATTTTTCGTCTGCTCGATTGCTGCTCTGTCTTCTAAATTCTAAAATATGGCTGAATACAGCGGATCGGTAAATCCCGAAAATAATGAAAATAATAATATAGTGATGAACGAAAAAGTGAAATGCAATTTATGTTCTACTACCTTCGCAAAGATTTTCAAGCTGAAAATACATTTGAGGGAAGTGCATTTATTGGAAGAAAGTGAAAGAGAAGGAAAATCAGCTCTGTATCGTCAAAATAGATCTAGCCAAGTTATTCATATACTGATTTCGATCATATTTATAATAGTACATCATCAGTGCCGCGATAGATTTTCTATGGTTGGATATGAAGATATACACTAGGGTGGTTTTTATTTATACTTGGTGGATTTTTTTTCTTCGAATTTCTCTACTCTCACACCCCAGTTTTGTTCGAATGCCCCAAAAAAAATCTCAAAATTTGAGCAAAATCGGTTAATAATCAGGGGTGGCGCAAAGACCATGAAGTTTCCCATTGATTTAACATGGGAAAAAGTCAGTTTTTTGTAAATCTAATATTTAAACGCGGTGATATGTTGCACATAATATGTTACATAATTTGAATTTTACGTAATATTGCGGTTTATTGACGCTTTTTAAAAGTTAAAAAAAAAAAATAATCATTAATCGATAATTTAAAAATACCCAGTGATTTTATAACTAATATTCAATTGTTCAAACAATTTCAATTTGTTTAAACATTTAAGATTATTCTTAAAGAGCAAAGTAGAACATGAAAATATTTCTATCTTTCGAAAAAAAAAACCAAAATAAAATATGTGAACAAGAAAATTGTTCAAACAATTTAAATTTGTTTAAACATATACGATTATTCATAATAAACAAATTCGTTCTTAAAAATATGAAAATTTGTCGAAAATTTAGTGAGATAAAATGTTTCTCCTGCTTTTTTTCTGGTAAAATATATATTTGAACAAATACGTATTATTTAAGTCATTGTCAAATTACTTAAACAAATTATTCTATTGTTGTAATTAATGAAATAACTCACATAGTACAGAAAATACGTTCATTTCGCGACTTAACTGAAAAGAAACCAATATTTAAACAAATTAAAATTGTTTAAACAATTAAATATTAGTTAAAAATGACTGGGTATTCTTAAATTATCGATTAATTATCATTTATCATTTTTAAACTTTCGAAAAGTGTCAATAAACCGCAATATTACGTAAAATTCAAATTTGTCAATTATGGGGCTTTCTTTGGGGACCCATAAGTGTCGCTTAAAATTATCCAACCTCAAAATTTATAATTGATTCTTATTCTCCGACGAACTCTGAACAATATAATGGAACACAGAATTATTTGTAATATATTATCGCGTTGAAATGTTAGACTTACAAAAAGCTGACTTTTTCCCATGTTAAATCAATGGGAAACTTCATAGTCTTTGCGCCACCCCTAATTATTATCCAATTTTGGAAGAGATTTTTTTGGGCATTTGAAAGCAGAGAAATTTGAACAGTGAAAAAGTAACGGCCACCCTAATGTACACTACCGGCAGAAATTTTTGTTACATTTTCTCTAACCGTTTGAAAATTCATACATCACTTGACGGGCCGAGAGTAAAAGCGGTGTGGAATTAGTAGAGGAGCGAAAGCGAATTTGAAAAGCTTCAGCGTAACAACGGTTTGAATGAGCGCCAGAGGGAAAGCGGATTGAAATACGTTAAGGGCAGAAACGGCTTAGACGCCTAAACCGTTTCTCCTCGCGGCCAAAACTCAAGCCGTTTTTCCCTGTAGTCTCGTGGAAACAGTATCTTCAGAACGTGGGGTTTTTCGGCCCCCACCACTTTCCCATCAGGGAGCAACCCATGCAAACTTAGCGTGTCGGTGAGTCAGCTCTGTTACATGCTGCGTAGACCAGCTTCGTGTAAAGCCGAAAATGCACGAGCACGAACTTGTGGCTCGGGCCGAGCCGAGCTCGCCCGACTTCACGATTCAGTTTCGTGGGTTATTAGGAGGTTTGAGTTGATTTTTGTTTTCGCGAATGACACCTGACCTGACATACCCATGCATGTAAGGAAGTCCCGAAATATTTTTTATTATGTCTTTCAGGAACGTATATGGGATTTTAAGATTAGATTAATAATATTCATCTTTTTCAAGTGATTTCATTTTTTATTATTTATGTTTTATTTTTTCATCCATTCCGAATATTGCAAAGTTTAAATGATAATAAATAATTATCATTTTAAATTTAAAGTATAGAATTAATGAAAATAAAATTGATAAAATTTTAAAGTATAAAATAAAATAAATTAATTAATTTAATTAATTAAATTATTAATGAATTAAATTAATTATAAAATTGAATGTATTAATTAATTTAATTGGAATTTAATTGAATCAATTAAAAAATTTTAAATGACTTGCCTCTTCAAATTTACTCCGGTTTTAAAATCCCGGATGACTATATATACTCAGGAGACAAGATTTCACGGCCTAAAATGTTTCAAATTTTGTGTGGCATAATTATCTTAGTCATATTTTTAGTAAAAAATTATTTTTTAACAGATAAAAAACAAATTTTCAAGAAAATAGTTAAGCTTCCAACATAAGAAATAACTAAACAAAATACATTTTTTAACTGAAAATTTTAGTTTATGCTTAAGTTTGCAGTTGAAAAAAATTAATTTTTAACTCCTCCACACCCCAAACAAGAATATTTAACCAATGAAATGAATTTTTAACTAAAATAGATGAACTTTCAAACAAGGATGAAAACTTGCTACCAAAGAAGATGAATGTTCAACTAACAAGATAATTTTTCAAGAAAAAAAAAACTTTCCAAGAAAATTGTTCAATTTTCAACTTTTGAAACGAATTTTAAGCTAAAGCAATAAGTATTCAACCAAAAATGAAATAAAAAATATAATTTCCGACAAAATAGTTTAATTTTCAAAGGAAGAAATGAACTTTTAACTGGAAGATATAAATTTTTAACCAAAAATGGGACAGTTACTTTTCGGTGCGAAAAATTAATTTTGAATAAAAAAAAGCAATCGAATTTACAATGAAATATTGGAATTTTCAATTAAAGAAATGAATTTATCAACAAAAATACCAATATTCTTCCAAAAAAGATGAATTTTCAACCACGTAGTTGAATTTTCAACAAAAAAGATAAAGTTTCAACCAAAAATGGAATACTTGTATTTCCATTAAAATAAATAATTATTATCCCCAAAAAAACAAAGTTTTAACAAAATATTTAAATTTTGAAGCAAAATATTGAATTTGCAAACAAATAATTTAATTTTCAAACCAATAATTTTCTGCCAAAAACAGGAATACAACATTACAAAAATCAATTTTTAAACAACAAAGAAAACAAATTTTCAACAAAATAGATAAATTATCGACGAAAAACGGTTACATCATCAGTTTAGAAAATAAATTTACAACAACAAAAAAACATTATTTCAGCAAAACAGCTTAATTTAAAACAAAATACATGAACTTTCAACCATATAGTTGAATCTTCTACTAAAAAGATACATTTTTAACGGAAAATGGAATGTTTAATCTTTATCTAAAAAAATAATTTTAAACACAAAAAAACAGAAGGTTTACATAATAGATGCATTTTCAAACAAATTAATAAATTCTTAATTAAAATAGATGACTTTTTAAACAGGAAGAATAATTTAATAACAAAGAACATGAATTTTAAACTGAGAAAATTCAACTTTCGAGCAAAAAAAAGCAACAAATTTTCAACAAAATAGTTAAATTATCAACCAAAAAAAAATGAATTTTTAACCAAAATAGATGGATTTTCAAACAAGAATAATATTCTACTACTAAAAAGATGAATTTTCAACTAAAAAAGACAAATTTTCAAATCAAGAACAAATTTTGAACAAAATTGTAAAATTTTCGACTTTAAAAATGAATATTTAAATTTAAAAAAATTAGTATTCAACCAAAAATGGAGTATAGTCACATTCTCAGACAAAAAATTTAAGTTTCGACCAAAAAGTTTAATTTTCAAAGAAATACATGAATTTTCAACTACAAAATATTAATTTTTAACCAAAAATAGAACAGTTAAATTTTCAATTCAAAAAATTAAATTTGAACAAAACAAAAAAACGATCGAATTGACAGCTGAATAGTTCAATTTTTGAACAAAGAAATGAATGCACAAACAACAAGAGTAATATTCTACCAAAAAATGAATTTTTAACCCCATAGTTGAATTTGCAATTAAAAAAGATAAGTTTTTAACCAAAAATTGAATCGTTACATTTTCGGTAAAAAAGGTGATAAAAGAACGAAGTTTTAGCAAAATATTTACATTTTAACCAAAAAAATTGAATGGAAAACAATGAATTTGCAACCAAGAAAAGGAATTTTCAAACGAATAGTTTTCTAAAAAAAGACGAAATTCCAACGAAATTAATTTGCAACCAACAAAAAAAAAGGAATTTTCCATCAAATAGGTGAATTTTCAACCAAGAATGCCATAGTAACATTTTTAGTGAAAACAAAAATGATTAAAAAAAGAACGAAGTTTAAAAAAATATTAAAAATTTTAACCAAAAAATGGATTTTTCCACCAAAAAGATGAATTTTCAATCAAAAAGACGAATTTGTGATTGAAAAAAAAGTAAGTTTCAACCAAAATGGCATAGTTACATTATCATTTCAAAAAATTAATTGTGAACAAAAGTAAAGTCATTTTTCAACAAATGAATTCAGTTTGCATCAAAGAAATGAATTTTAACAAAAAAAGAAAAGTTTAAAAAACGGAATAATTAAATATTCATTAAAAATTAATTTTCAAAAAAAAAAAAAAAAAGGATTTCTAACAAAATTGGTAAAGATGGAACCATCTTCAAGCAAGAAGAATAATATTTTACCAGAAAAGACTAATTTACAAAAAATACATGAATTTACAACCAGATAGTTGCATTTGTCAACTGAAAAATATAATTTTTCAACCAGAAAGGGTATATTTTAATTTTCAGCTGAAAAAAAAAATAATTTTGAAATCTTTCTCTGATAATTACCTTTCTTTTCAATCTATTTTAGACTCTAATTACAATTTTGCGGATTTTAGGAGAAAAAGCCGAAAAGTTACTAACTTGACCTCATATACCTTTTAATTATATTAAAACTTTACAAAACCTTTAATGTTTTAAAATACTTATCTCAACATTACAAAATTTATTTTTTACAATTTTATTTGAATTGTAAAATAAATTTAACAAAATTTATTTTGTAAAGAAATATATCATGATTTTAAAAGGACAAAGCAATTTTAAAGGTAAGTCTTTGTAGCATTTTAATAACGAATGAACATATTTTTAGAATATTTTTCCTTGATTCTGCCCCAGGGTCAATCGTGGGACAAAAAACCGTGGAGAAATTTTAAATAGAGAGAGTACTCTGTATACATTAATAATAGTATAATAATTATAATAATATTCATTATAATAATATCTATATCAAGTATAACTTACATAATTAAAGATTTTAATGATTAAAAAAACTAGTATAGGTTTTCAGTACTTGTAGAGCGTGGCGAAGCACAGAGAGTTCAAACAATATTGTAGGGTCGTAACGCTTCGTTTTTTGCCCCGCTCCACAAGTTCTCAAAACCGGATTAATTCTCACAATGCAAACCATCAACAACTGAAATTTAGTGATTGTGAGTTCTCTTTTGTTAAAGCTTTTTCGGCTTCAACGAATACAATCTCATCACGTTTCTCGTGAGAAAAAAAAGGTTAAAAGCAAATTTTTAGACCTAATTTGAAGAAAATTTTGTTGTTAAACATTTTATTGTATCTTGTGTTTTATTGTGCAAAAAATTAATTTGTTTATTTTTAATATCATTTTTTAAGATTAAATCAAAAACTACGCGTCTCGTCAAAATATGATTAATGCGAAATTTGTGGCTCTTATTTGGGTGAACAACTTTTGTCTTTTTTTTTGTAGCTTGTGTCGTTTGTCCAAAAATTTGATGTTTTGTTAACGTCGTTTTTTACGAATAAAACAAAAACTACGTGCTAAATCAAAAAGTGAGTAATAACGAATTCGTAGACAATTTTTGGGTGCACAATTTTTGTGTTTTTATCTTTTTTCGTATCTTGCATAGTTTGACACAAAATGGAATTTTTCATTTTTTGTACGATCAAAATTTGAATTTTTCATTTTTTGCACGATCAAAATTTGAATTTTCGATTTTTCAAGAAAATTCAAAGAGTTGTTATGATAATCTTGCAGAACTGTAAAAAAACATATTTTTCCTCCCTTGACTTTTTTTTCCATATCGTGCGTTGTTTGGATTAAAATGTTCATTTGAGTTCTAATTTTTGGATTGTGAAAATACTATAACTCTAATAATTTGGTTTTTATCGAAAAAAGTCGTGCAGATAAATTGTTCGAATTTTTGAGTACTACGAATAGCCGTACATGGAATTTTTAAATTAAAAAAAAAATGGTCGCAAAAATTTTGAAAATGCTCTAACTTTTTGAATTTTGATCCAAAATAGCTGGACAACAAAGTGGTCCTTCTCAGCCCTAAAATAGTGTGACAAAGCTCAATCCAATCTGATCCGTCCGACAGATGCACAGATACCTTCGTAAAAATCGTTTTTTCTGACTCAGGGTGTCTCAAAACGTAGAGATTTGGTAAAAACCGACTATGTCAAAATTTACATAAAACCAACCTTTTCATTAAAATGAGAAAGTAAAAAGAATAGATTGTAAATTCAAATGGCTGGGTGTCATTGTACATCACGAACACCCAAATATTGACAATTATATAATTCGCACGCTGGAACGAAAGCCTGTGGGAAAGGCGAGGAAAAAATCGAGTCTCTGTTTTATCACGTGA
>CAKNXH010052856.1:0-11743 GCA_932178445.1 Andricus quercusramuli
AGTTTTAGAAAAATTTTGAGAACATACTCGCCGATTATGTAGGTGCACTGGTTTCAAACCAAGAAGCGAATCATTCCCACTGCACATGATCAACGTAAGAGGTCTATTAGAAAAATTCAGGAGAGTGATACTATAGTGAGTTTCAGAAACAGCAAAAAAGTGACAATTTTAGATTTTCATTTCTAATATTTTTTATAAGATATTTTTTGTGTAACTATCTCTAAGGCTTATTTAAGAAATTTCAATTTAATTAAACGAAAAAGTGCCCTGTCAATTGGAGCAATTACAAGGTAGAAACATTACAAATTGAATAATACATTGTTTTATAAAATGAAAACTCCCTAACTTGAAAGTTAAATAATTTTTATTTTAAATAGTTCAAAAATACTTAAAAAGCTTCAAAATGTCATTTGAAAATCTTGAAAAATCTACAAGTTGTCTTCAGGATTCACAGCGCAAGAGGAGCTCAAAAAAGGGGAAAGAGGGTGATTTTCTCACGAAAAAGGGGGAAATAAGGGAAAGATTATACATTTATTTTTATAGGTCGAAAAGCACAAAGAATATTTTTATAAGAAATGTTATATTTTTAAATAAGTTGCAATGATTTTTCAATGATTTATGCCATTGAAAAATTTATTTAAAAAAAATTGATATCTTAGGTTGTTGGAAATACATTCACAGTGATATAAAAAATCCCGAGATAAAAATATAGTTAATTTAATACACAATCTTGATATGTTTAACATAGTTCTCATAAATATTTCTTTCCGAAATTTGTCATTTCTTTCTTACTATAATTGAGCTGCCGGATCGAATAAGGGCACATAAAATTATTTCGCGGAGATTGGGGAGATCCCTGGAGGCTTCCTGGAACATTTCCGAATTTTTATTTTTAAAGATTATATCTAGATGTAGAATTTCATTGCGCATCTTTTTTTCCTCAGGCAAAAAGTTGTAGCTTTTTTAGTTTTCCAATTAAAGCCAAAAAACTAACTGTTTGGGAAAAATCGATTTTCATTCGTTTTTCACTTCAACTTGTGCTCAGTCAGTCAGTTTTTGGAATTTTTCAATAAAAATTTCAGAGAATGTAGATCAAAATGTCCTTTGACTGGCACAATAAAAGGGATTAAGGAATTTATTTCAAAAAAATTGTTAATAATTGTTTTCTGACGCTTGGCGCACATTGGACTTCTCTAACTTCCAGCGTTTCGTTTATCGAGCGAATTTTCAGCAACAAAAAACTTCCAGCGAGAAAGTTGTTAACAACAGTACAAAGAAGTTTTCTGGAAAATTTTAGCCCAATCGAACTGATATTCAAGAAATTATTAACGTGTCAAGTCGCTAGCACCTGTACGACTCGCGCGCGGACTGTAGCGAGAGTCTTAGATCCGATTCTTAATACAGTTCACCGGCGCCAAAAATAAAAACTAATCAAGAAATCACGTAATATAAAAGTATTATGAATGAATAAATAAATAAATTTGAATAATGTAAAATATTCTATTCATTTCATATTGGTTCTATTTTTGAGATGAACTGTACAAAAGTAAAACAAAATATAAACATCTAATAGTTGAGATTCTCCCTAATTCCTCGAATTTTTCAATGCTTTAAATTCTTTGAATTGAAAAAAGTGAGAGATCGAGAGAGTGCACTTGTTTTTCGTTCGTTTTGTAATATTGATAATCTGAAGAATTTTTTTTTTGAATTTGAATCAGTGAAATTTCATTGAAAATCAGTAGTAATCAGTAAGTGAACGATTGGTCACTATTTTATCAGCGAAATTTCCTTTTCTTTCTTTCAGGATAAAGAATATATATCTGTTTCAAATAAAGTCCAGAATGCAGACGTTTTTGAGCCAGTTAAACTCTGCAGCAAACGTTTGAAGTCTTATGAACAAGGATCTCATTAGAAATCAAAAGTTCAGAAAGCCTAATATTTATATAAAAGAAGTCTATAAATTTTTTAATTAATGTTAATTATATAACAGAAAAAGACTTTGAATTAAAATAAATTATTTTAATAAAATGTTATGTATATTTATTTAATGATTCATAATAATTTGATATTACCTGATTTCTTAATTAGTTTTTATTTTTGGCGCCGGTGAACTGTATTAAGAATCGGATCTGAGATTCTCGCTACAGTCCGCGCGCGAGTCGCATAGCCGCTAGCGACTTGAAACATTAATAATTTCTTAAATATCACTTCGATTAGGCTACAATTTTCCAGAAAACTTCTTTGTACTGTTGCTAACAACTTTCTCACTTGAAGTTTTCTGTTGCTGCAAATTCGCTCGATAAACGAAACGCTGGAAGTTAGAGAAGTCCAATGTGTGCCAAGCGTCAGAAAACAATTATTAACAATTTTTTACAAATAAATTTCTTAATCCCTTTCATTGTACCAGTCAAAGGACATTTTGATCTACATTCTCTGAAATTTTTATTGAAAAATTCCAAAAACTGACTGACTGAGCACAAGTTGAAGTGAAAAACGAATTAAAATCGATTTTTCCCAAACAGCTAGTTTTTTGGCTTTAATTGGAAAACTAAAAAAGCTACAACTTTTTGCCTGAGGAAAAAAAGATGCGCAATGAAATTCTACATCTAGATATAGTGTTTAAAAATTAAAAATCGAAAATGTTTTAGAAAGCCTCCAGGGGCCTTCCCACTCTCGGCGAAATAATTTTATGTGCCCTTATTCGATCCGGCAGCTCAATTGATACTTTGAATGTAAACTTGAAACCACACTCTTCAGTAGAGCGAAGTAAAAATGCTAAAATTAATCGGATCGTTTCAGCTGAGGGATAACAATTTGTGGTCCGACATCCAAAACAAGTGAAGAAGAAAATTTTGAAATCGGTTTATATCTTCTGTTCTCTTCTTCAAATTTGCTATTTAAAATTTTCAAAATAAAAAAAAAAGGTTTATTAAGAATTGTTTGAAAATGTACAAAAACATGTTTTTTTGATTGATTCGAACCTGAAATTTCTTCAGCTTAAATCGACGGAACACATTAATATTTTTTATTCCTGGGAAATATTTTTTTTCTTGGTGAATATAACTTTCCATAATCGCAGAAAATATGAAACCCCAAAAATCCTAAATTACGAAAAAAGTTTTTTTCCGAAAAAGCAAAACAATAAAATGTTTTTTTTTTTTTTCAAACTGTTTCTCGGGTGAACCCGGTTTTTCGTCGTAGCCACGGACTAAGTCAAGTGACTGATGAGATGAGGATGTTATAAGTTATTTCAATACGTTGTTTGAAATTATTTACGATGATGTTGTAGCTACAAAATTAGAAGCATGGTGTAGTTTGTAGTTTGGCTTTGCCGCTGTTATCCTTATGCAGCGGTCGTGATTCTTGAAGGTGAAACCAGTCGCCTCTGGATGCTTTCTTAGAGCTACCATGTATCACGCCATAGGTTCTTAGTCACTTGCTTTCTGATGGTCTAGGAAGTTTCTTACAATGCGACAGGTGTTTAATAAAACCGCCTTTTGAGCTGCCGCCAGTACCCTACTGACTCCTAAATGTTCAAGATGTTCAGTGCATCTTGCGTACACATTGCCTGTAGCCGAAATCACAATAGGATGAATAGATGCATGTTTCACATTCCTCCATATTGCCTTAACTTCATGCCTTAGCTCGCTATACTTATTAATCTTGGTTGTATAGGTTGTCTGCAAATTTCGGTTAAGCGGACAAGCAATGTCGATGATGTAGACTCTTCCACTTTTTTTCTCTCTCATCACGATGTCAGGTCGCTTGACTCGGATGTAATGATCCGTCTGGAGAGTCACATCCCAATATAAAATATAATCTTCATTTTCTAAAACGGACATTGGAATGTATCTATAGAAAGGCATCCATTCTGTTAAGATTCCTAGGTTTAGGGCAAGTTGTTGATGTACAATGCCCGCCACATCGTTATGTCTGTGCGTATATTTTCTTTGAGCCATTACGCGACAACCATCAATAATGTGCTCGATGGATTCGTTGGTATCTCCACATAATCGGCACCGGTCAACCACGTCTTGATGCAACATCAGGGTGGCTACCGAACCGGGAGAAAGCCGGGAGAAACTTGCACCGGGAGAAAACCGGGAAAAAGCTGGGAGAGAATTATTACACCGGGAGATTTCCCGCATTTCATAAGTCGCGCGTTTCGTTGCGCTGTGTGTCCGAACAACCAATCGCGAAATCGCGTAATTAGTTGGGATTGATTGACCGCCCACATTACGTCGCGTATGTGTGCGTACTAGTTCGCATTCTAGACTGTTCTGGAGGTTCTGTAGTCTCATGTAGTGTTGAAGTTGTAACAATCTGTGATATAACTAAACTTGTTTCGATAATTTCACGTTTCCTTAAATCATATATAATATGTATATAATAAAACATCTTTGCATTTTCCTTTATTAGGCATTAAATTTTTCTTATCCTGCTTATTATATGATTGAAAGTCAATGCATTTCTCGTAAATCGGTTTGCCGATGCTCATCGATTTCCGCAATTGATCATCTGTGAAAAAACTGCACGTTTCGCAACAACAGTATTTTTTTTTTAAACCGGGAGAAATCACGAATTTCTACCGGGAGAACCGGGAGAAACCCGGGAGAGGAAAATGAAAAAAATAATGGCCACCCTGAACATGTATTTGCGATAATTCCTGGTGCTGACAACCCTATCCTTAATCGCAATGACGAATCCTTCCGTTTCTGGATACAGGACTCCCTTTCTCAGCCAAATATTGGATGCCTCACTATCCACTTCATATTGATCTAACGTTTTGGGGTGTTCGCCGTGGATGGCTTTCTGTCTTCATTGCGTTTCTAATTCCTCTATGGTTTCCGCCCTGATATTCAAGGCCTCCTCTGAGGACCAATTCAAGGGCGTGTAGTCAAGATCCGCTTTACAGATGGTGTTGTAAAGCGTAACATCTCGCTTGCTGTTAAAATAACTTGTGACTCACACAGTTTTCTGATATCTACAATGCCCCTGCCCCCTCTATGTCGCGGTAGAACTACCCTTTCAATCGCCGAATTACTGTGGTGCATTCGGTGTTTCGTCATTTCTACGCAGATGATTCTGTTTAATCGTTCCAGGTCAGTGCTCGACCATTTGATGAGCCCAAAGGAGTACGTGAGAACAGGAATGGCATAGGTGTTGATTGCCCTGATCTTGTTTGCCGAGTTAAGAGAACTCTTCAGAACCAATCTGAGTCTTTTCGTGAAGGCAGTCGTTAGTCTTTTCTTAACTATCGTATGCTGAATACCCGTAGATTCGAAAATACCCAGGTATTTATATGACTCGCCCTCAGCCATTGCCTCGATGTCATTCCCGAAATCGTTCTCTATCTCTGCGGTCCCTAATTCTCCTCTGGTTAAATGCACTGTTCGGCATTTATCTAGTCCAAACTCCATGTTGATATCATTGGAAAACTGCTTTGTAACATCAATCACTTGCTGCAGTTTCTCGTCCGAACTAGCGTATAGCTTCAGGTCATCCATGTATAGAAGATTGGTCACTTGATGACCATCCTCATTACCATTTACTTGGAACCCATGAGGCATGCTATTTAAAGTTTTGCTCAGTGGGTTCAACGCTAAACAGAACCATAATGCACTGAAGGAGTCTCCTTGGAATATACCGGTCGTAATGCGTATTGAGCTAGTTATCCTTGGTTGTCTATGATCAAAATACTTGATTCTTGTACCCCAAAGCATCATCGCACGACTTAGGAAGTCAATGATGCGTGGACAAATTTTGTATACTTTTAAGACTTCAAGCAAATAGTCATGTGGTACGGAAGACAACGCTTGCTTGTAGTCAATGTATGCCATGTGCAAGTTCCTTTGGTGTTTACGAGCTTGTGGCATGGCAACAGCGTCTATGGTGACTAGATCTTTACTGCCTCGGGAGTTTTTACAACATCCTTTTTGTTCTTCTGTAAGGATGTCATTCTCGTCGCAGTGAGAATATACCTTATCTGCTATGATAGCTGTAAGACATTTATATATTGTTGAAAGACAGGCTATCGGTCGAAATTCAGATGGATTTTGAGCGTCTGGTTTTTTAGGCAACATATACGTAGTACCCTGCAGCATAAAGCCTGGCATCAGATCTGGATGTTCGATGATCTTCTGAAAACACCGTGCCAACGCAGAATGCACACTAGTCAGGTACTTGTACCAGAAATTGTGCACCATGTCCGGACCTGGAGCTTTCCAGTTACATGCTTCTTTCAAAACCGCTGAAACATCTAAAGCTGTGATGTTCGTCAGCTCCATTTTAGGGTTATTGCTTGCTCTTGCTTTCTCTAGTTGGAACCACTCAGTGACCAAATTGCTTCTGTTAGTTTTTCGGTGTCTTGTTGGTTATTTTGCTTTACACTCAGTTCACGATAGAACCTTCTTTCATCTGCCTGAAAGGTTCGATTTTGTTGCCTTCTTGCACTACTTTTCTTGTACCGACGCAGTCTAGCAGTAAGAAAATCAAGTCTCTGCCGCTGGGAGTCTATAATCTTATCCAATATTGCTGGTGTCAATGTCTCGATGTACCGAGGGTGGATGATTTTAATAACATGGTGTATCAGCTTTCTGGTTCGATTTCCTTTCTTATATTTAGTCAGTCGACCCAATTTGCTCCTTACTTTGCTGACATCCATATCCAACCTGATCTTCCATGGTGGATCTCGCTCCTGTCTTGGGGCGAAGACTGCATTTATAGGCCTAGTTCTGCGGCCCAACGTTCTAACGGTTGCCGCAGCTGCACAGTATACAAGAGTTTGCACCTCTAACGCATTTTGTGTTGCGTTCAAATGCATAGGTAAAACCTTGCTGTTCAGGTGTTCTATTAGTGCACGCAGATCATTTGTGATTTTCATCTTGGGCAGCGAGTGCCTTTGTGTTGGTTCTACATGTCTGAACTCTAGTACAGCATGACCAAAATTCCTTTCAAGGTGCTGTAGTTTTTCTGGGACTTCGCTGTTTATATCATCGTTTATAATGTCCGGATGTGGTTCTCGTCCATTCAGTACTTGATGTTCATTATCCCTAGCACCTATGCCTTCAGCTGCAATCAAGTTTTCATTTTCCACATCTTCCAATGGAAGTTCATCAATAGGAAGCTGCTGTTCCACTTCCATTTCGATGGCAGCTATTTAAACAGCCGAAAGCAACTTGTTTACAGATATTGAGCGTTATTGATCTGCTAGATTCTGCTCATTTATTCTTGTGGCTAGTTCTAAGTACTTAAGTAAGAAGAGACGATGATGTTCTCTCCTTACACTTTGCCCACTTTTCTTTGCCAAAAAATAAAAGCGCATCACATCTCTGTTCATATGGTATGTCCATTTTAATCGCTTCCTTGGTTGTTGAACCTCTGCTTCTGGCACTGGTTGTATTAGGACATCTACCTCCGGAGGATGTGGTGTTGCTGGATCATCATCAGGTTGAGGAAGAACATCAATTGCTACTGCTTGTTCGTGTGACGCGGCTTTCTCTAACTGCTGTTCATTGCCGTTGTTTTTCTACTCCAAATCAACCTGCTGTTTAATCTACAGTGCTCGATCTTCTGAGATGAGTAGATTAGTCCTGATGTCCTTCACCTTAGCAATAAGATCTCTTAATGCGACTTTCTCTATTTTTGGATACTTCGCGGCAAATTTCGTTCTAAAATTTGATCCTTTTTTGCGTGATGTTTCAAACTTCGCACTTTCATAGTAGAGACGCATCAATTCCTCATTCATTTTGGTATCCCACTTAATGCTCTCCCACGGTATTTCTGTTGAAGTGGTTGGCTGTAAGTAGCTAACGCTAGCCAAAGCATCCTCAGCAGACACAGTTGATGTTTCACTGCTTACCGTATGTCGCAGATGTTCTTGCTGGCCAGCTGTTCGATTAGTCAGATCTGCCTGACCATCTCGCAGCTCACCATCACCACCGTCCCGCATGCTGTGGCCCTCAGCGGTGGCACCAGGGGCGCCCCGACGATCCTCGGGTAGCGACAAGCGTTTCAAAATTTTTAAAAAACTCTCCATTATTATTTATGGGTTTTGGTGTTCCTCTTAGTCACTTCCCTCTTCGTTTTCTGCCTGTCTGGCATGGGAAACCCTGTCAGTAGCAATGCTACGGCCAACATAGCCGTCAAATTCATGAGAGGAAAGATCAAGCCCTACCGCGACGACAACGCGAGAACACCTTCGGTAGCGATTTTATATATTTATATATTTTATTTTTTTTTTTCGAACTTTTTCTTGGGTGAACCCGGTTTTTCGTCATAGCCACGGACTAAGTCAAGTGACTGATGAGATGAGGATGTTATAAGTTATTTCAATACGTTGTTTGAAATCATTTACGATGATGTTGTAGGTAAAATATTAGAAGCATGGTGTAGTTTGCAGTTTGGCTTTGCCGCTGTTATCCTTACACAGCGGCCGTGAGTGTTGAAGGTGACACCAGTCGCCTCTGGATGCTTTCTTAGAGCTACCATGTATCACGCCATACACGGAAAAAATTAGTTGTTGAAATTTTGAATGACTGAGTCAACCACTCTAGGATAGGGTTAAACGTATGTAATAAATTGGAAGAATCGTCTTACAAACCTTGATTGATAAATGTTTAAAAAGTAGAAAGAGTTGTCGAAAGTACAAAATAATTTCAATGAAAATGTGAAGACCAGAGGAATAGAGTTCTTGAAATACTGATACACTAATGCTTCGCAGCCAGTCAATGAAACTTTCGATGACTCCTAACGAGTTCTTAGAAAACAGTATAGCCAAGTTAAAAAAATATATATTTCGCGGCTATATTCACTATATTGTTATTCACATAGACTCACGCTTAAGTTATATTTATTTTTACAGATACAAACACGAACCTATGAAAAATCGAAAGAAATTTTGCGGCGGGATTCGAACTACCTAACACGTATCGAACGCAACTTATCCCTAACCACTAGACCCCACGGCTAACTTAACACATTGAATATTTTGTACAAATGTCAGTGAAAAGTCAAATTTAAATCCGCGCTCATTTGTTCATTGCCGGTGACTGCGACTCCATTCAGACTGATACATATACCACTTCACCTGAGCATCCAATGTGACTGTACATTTTGAATATATAGATATGTAGAAGACAGTCAACGAATTCTTCGACAACTTATAAATCAGTTATTCGTTTCTGTGCTAGATTTATTGTATTCCAAATCATTTGGGATCTGTAGGACTTTTTATGAACAATTGAATGTTTACCTTGAACTTTGTCAAAATCTGCTGAATAAAAATTCGAAAACTGATGTTCCTAGATTGTCTTCCAATAATTCGATTACTTTTTTCACTTTTTCGATGAAGTCTGTGGTTCTTTAATCAAAATTATACGAGATTCTAAAAAAAAAGTGGCCTATCCTAGAATGGTTGACTAGTCAAGTGAAGTTTCGACAACTTATTTTTTCCGTGTAGGTTCTTAGTCACTTGCTTCCCGATGGTCTAGCAAGTTTCTTACAATGCGACACGTGTTCAATAAAACCGCTTTTTATTATTATTATTATTATTTATTTTTTTTTTCTCGGGTGAACCCGGTTTTTCGTCATAGCCGCGGACTAAGTCAAGTGACTGATGAGATGAGGATGTTATAAGTTACTTTAATACGATGTTTGAAATCATTTACAATGACAAAATTAGGAGCATGGTGTAGTTTGCAATTTGTCTTTGCCGCTGTTATCCTTACGCAGCAGCCGTGAGTGTTGAAGGTGACAACAGTCGCCTCTGGATGCTTTCTTAGAGCTACCATGTGCATTAGAGCTACCATGTATTTAGAGCTACTATTATTATATAAAAAAAATGAGGAAACTCATTTTTCTCTCACGCTTAAGATGGTTACAGCCCAATATGTCGAAGACATTTTTGGTTAGAGTTGGATTTTTTGTTTGTTTGGATATTATGCACGGGGTTGTCCCGGTATATATTATCAGTCACGGACGCATTATTATAATGCAATCAAGTGACCTGATAAGAACGTGTGCCCTGATATATTGGACAAAGCCTGGTTTTTACCCCGTCACTCACGGACTGGTTTGCAGTCAAGTGCATGATGGGGGGACCTACAGCTTAAGGTGGGTTCCGAACCACCAGAACCTCGGTAAAGGTACATACAAAAATTTCAAGAGGTACCGGCTCAGAGGTCGAACCCCGGACCTCTGAGGTAAAGTCCGAGCCATTTCCCTTTCGGGGTACGCGTGACTTGATCGGTTGGAAAATAGTTATTAGGTATCTATGGTATAAGGTAGGTCGGTATACGGGTGTAAGGTAGATAGGAATATAGGTGTTAGGTTTAGATGTTTTAGATTGATCTGGAATTCTCGTGTTATTTATTTAAATGACACGTTCATTCCGCAACACTGCTCCGACCCGGGTTGTTGATCAATCTCTTCAGCGATCACCCCAAGTGAGGAGCCTCACAAAATTGTTATGTATGGTTCCCCGCTTGGGCCCATTAGTATCCAAGGTCTTTTTTTTCAGGCGTCATACACTCAATTGTTACTCTGTTTGCTGAATATATTTAAGGTTCAACATATTCAACTTTTTTTTAAATGTACGCATATGACTCAATCCAGAAAAACATGTTTTTGCACATTTTCAAAAAAATTGTTACCGGGCAAAATTTTTTTTTTTCAATTTCGTCATTTCTTATTATGGTTCACTAGTAACAGCTGTAAATATAACAAATTCGTCACAATTTTTGAACCAATAAGAAATATTTGGAATTTGAAATCGTTAAATGTTACTGATTAAGATTTTTTTTACTTTTGTCGAATGCCAACCCACAATTTTTTTCTCCTCATCAGCTCCAACGATTTAATTTGTTTTGTCATTTTCACTCCGCCCTACTCTTCAGTGCACTTAAACTCAAATTGAAAATTGCTCAAGTAATACTTGTATTATACTCATTTCAAAAGTACTATATACTTTGTAATGTTATGGGTACCTTATTTATTCATAAATAATTTATTTAAATGCTATACTTGCTTATTTTTCAGTAATTAGTTCAGAAGTAAAATATCATACTGCTGACATGGCCAATTTTCTTGCTGTACTTTTTTTACACGATGTCAAATACAAAACGAAATTTAAACATTAGTCATAAAACTTTCTTTTTCGAATTTAATGTTGGTCATTCAAAGAAAAAAACGTTCAAAATCCGTGCAGAATTGAGGCCTGCAAAGTGATAGAAAATGTTGAGCAGTATATTCCGAGTTTAAACCACTGCCTTGGAAATGTTTATAATCATAGTACGACTACCAAATCCGTACTTTCGACTTTTACGTAGAAAATCCGAGTTTCCCCCAAAAAAATATTATTTGAGAAACTCCAAACGTTTAAAAAAATTTTGTTTGAAAACATCACAATATGTGTACGATTATTCATTGTAATTTATCGTATATTTTAAATTGTGACCCTACACTGTTAGAAATTTTCGGAAAATTCCGACACATTTAAGAAACTAAAGTAACTGAAATTGATGAAATTATGTTACTGAACATGCAATTCAGTAACTTTTACATTAAATTTACTAAATTTTAATTGAACTTCAGAAACGGTATCTGAAAATTATATATAGTTTCGTAAAATTCCTAAATGGTAACAGAAATATAAGTTATCGTAACCGAAACAAGTGCGCAGTTGCATGCCCTGGCGGACCGGCCGAACGCAAACATTACGCTACAGCGTAACGGTAAAGTAATG
>CAKNXH010052857.1:0-13139 GCA_932178445.1 Andricus quercusramuli
AATTGCAACAGTTTACATATTAATTTTGTTTCCTTTATTAATTATAATGCCATATTACTTTACCATTACTTTAGCATTACTTTACCGTTACGCTGTAGCGTAATGTTTGCGTTCGGCCGGTCCGCCAGGGTATGAATCGATGAATCGATCCTATTAAGGACTGAAAAGTGACGTCCGCAATTTAATCTTTATGCCGTTTCTTATAGTCTGCTTTACGCCAGTACCATGCCAGTACTCCACCGAGATCCGGCAAAAAGACATGAGACAACAGTTTGCCTTTTGCTAAAATTTGTACGACACCATAATCATGCCATTACTCCGCCCGCGTCCGGGACAAAATCGCGGGACAATAGTTTTCCGTTGCATGTAGTGTGCACTACACGAGTATTATGCCAGTACTTCGCCGAGATCCAGCAAAAAAATTGGCACAACAGTTCACCATTTCTTAAAATTGTTACGTCACCAGTATCGTGGCATTACTCCACCCAGGTCCGGCAGAAGATCGTGAGACAATGGTTTGCCGTTTTATGTAGACTGTACTACGCCGCCAGTATCGTACCAGTACCCTGCCAAGATCCGGCGCATATCCGTGAGACTGTGGTTTACTAATTGTTACAGTCACTTCTGTGCCCTAGACTGTGCCATTGTCGCGTCACCTTAGGGCTTGAAGTTGGCATTAGCCCGTAGAAACAAGGCTGATTTTTGTTTAATAGTGCACAGAATCCGTACTGGGTCGATACTGCTCTGCCGATATTTGAACTTAGATTAGGCACAGTGCAGATATAAAATTTGTAAAAAAAAATCTGTTTGCGGATTTTACAGCAGCAACAGAATCTCTAATTTCTGAGCTGTTTGAAAATACCAACTACAATTTTTGGTATACATTCCTTAAATTTAACAAACAACCCCTTTATACCACAGAAATATTACTTTGTCAACAAATTACCTTCCTGAGAATTTCAGTGTCAACATAGTCTCGAATTTGTAGGCTACTCAAAAATACCAACACCGATTTCGGGCTCCAACCCTTAACCTCAAAAAACAACCCCTTCATACCAGGCATATATTATTTATTTAAGAAAAGTCTTTTGGATAATTTTACAGTCTTCTTAAAGTTTCTGGCTTCTCCAAATAACAACTTTGATTTATGGACATCAACCCTTAACGTTAAAACCCAACCACTTGATACCACGGAGATGAGACTGTCAAAAAATAATCTTTTGAGTAATTTCATAGTGACAACAGAGTCTCTGATGTTTGGGCTCTTTCAAAATACCAACTACGATTTTTAGGCTGCTAACTGTAATGTTAAAAATCAACCCCTTCATACCACGCAGATGTGACTTTGTGGAAAAATAATCTTTTTTCAAACTTTACAGTGTGAGTAAAGTCTCTGATTTTTGGGCTCCCCAAAAAGACCAACACCGATTTTTGAGCTTCAAGCCTTCACGTTAAAAGACACCCCCTTCAGACCACGCAGATATTACTTTTTCCAAAAATAATATTTTTCAGAATTTCACGCTATCAACAGTCTCTTATTTTTGAGCTGTTTGAAAATACCAATTAAATACGATTTAAGGACCACAATCCTTAACTTAAGAAATCAACCCCTTGATACCACGCAAATATGAATTTGTCAAAAAATTACGTTTCTGAGGATTCAAGTCTCAACAAAGTATATGATTTTTAGGCTCCTCAAAAATACCAACGCCGATTTTTCTGCTCTAACCCTTACCTCAAAAAACAACACCTTCATACCAGACAGATATTGTTTATTTTAAAAAAAAGTCTCTTGGATAATTTTATAATGTCATTGAAGTTTCTGACTTTCGGGCTTCTAGAAATAACAACTTTGATTTATGGGCATCAACCCCTCACGTTAAAAACCAACCTCTCCATACCACGCAGAAGAGACTTGGTCAAAAAACAATCTTTTGCATAATTTACAGTATCCACAGAGTCTCTGATTTATTTATTGGTGGTTTTTAGTACATAGGGGTGCTTTTTTTTAAAATTTTTCTTGGCTAAAAAAATACAAAAATGATCTTGTACTTTCTTATTTCCGAGTAAGAGTTTTTAGATGGGGGTACTGTTATTATTAGTATGGGTGGTTCAGGAAAATTTTTGTTGGCGCGTTCAGTAGCCGAAAAAGGCAAAAAATTCTGACGTGTCAATACCAAAAATAGCCCAAAAAGCCAACAATACTGATATAAAGAAATTTGTGAATTTCGATTGTGTAGTTGCTTCAATTTATTTCAACACTTTCTTCTCTGTCAATCGTTAAAATTGATTCGTTTATGCTGTTAGTGACACAATTAACGAATGTGAAAAGTAATATTTTTTTGCTCAATATATTTTGCAATTAATTAAATAACTAATAATCATTCGTTTGCGCCTATCCATGGTGAAATTTGTGGAGAGAAGACTCCATTTTTCGAATCTCTTAAAGTATTACACTACGTCGCTTAATATTCATTATTTCCGTTTCACAGAACGTATACTCTATATTCAGGGCCGCATTTAGGCTTGTGGGGGCCCCTGTACTAAATGCGGCTTTGTCTATATTTTTTAAAGAATATAATTCAGTTGCTCCAACAAATGTGTAGTCCTTTTTACATTCTCATCATAATGAGAAGGTATTGATTTTTTGTGAAAAATTACTTTCGTGGATTCCATCAAATGTCGACGTTTTGAGGCCCCCGTAAGTCAGACCAAATTGTTTTTACGTCGGTGTCTGTCTGTCTGTCGTCGTTGTCACTTTAATCTGTAAGCGTTGTAACTTTCAAAGGAATAATCCGATTGGACTACCCCTTTTCACATAATCTCTCAAGGCCTATAAAGAAAGGACGAGTTCGTTAACCAGCCATTTTTGACAAACAGTTCGCATATTATACATCGAAAATGCTTTTTAAAAAATAAAAAATTCCATTTTCCAGCAAACCCTGGCGGACCGGCCGAACTCAAACATTACGCTACAGCGTAACGGTAAAGTAATGGTAAAGTAATGGTAAAGTAATATGGCATTATAATTGATAAAAGAAACAAAATTAATATGGAAACTGTTGCAATTATAATAAAACGTTGAAATTTACGTTAAATGGCCATGCCGTAATTGCAACAAGTTGCTTTTGCAGAGTTAAAAAATAAAAAAACATAGTGACTGTCATTGCAGTCGGGCCTCTGCATATTGGCAACCCGTTAACGGGGCTTCAAGTGGGTTGCCAGTCTGCAGGGGCCTGACTTGAATGACAGCCACTTTGTTTTTTTATTTTTTAACGATGAGAAAGCAAGTTGTTGCAATGACGGCATGACCATTTAACGTAAATTTTAACGCTTTATTATAATTACAACAGTTTACATATTAATTTTGTTTTTTTTATCAATTATAATGTCATATTACTTTACCATTACTTTACCGTTACGCTGTAGCGTAATGTTTGCGTTCGGGCGGTCCGCCAGGGTATTGAATAATTTGTTTAGTAATAAGAAGAGTAACCGTACGTAATTATTCCAATAAAGTCCCGGCAACGTACCGTTGAGTAGTAGTAAAGTTCAACATTCAGATCTACATTTTAAGAGTGTAAATATTATGTATTATTCGTACTTATTTCTGTGCTTCTATTATACGATTGTGATTGTTTAAGAAAATGATAATTGTTTTAAGTTGTGTACAAATATTATAGTTTCATATTGTTTATGAAGTTCATGCATGAATTTGTAATGTGTCAAACTGTTGAATGTCCGTTATCATGTGTTCATCACATTAGTCCAAACATAATTCATCAACCCCAAAATATTGCCGAAAATCATGCACAATTCATAAAAGGAGAATGCATCTTTTCGCTGCCGGTGACTTGCGTCCTATGGTCGAAATCGACGGGGGGCCTGACTGACTTGCGTTCTCGCCCTTCGTTCCTTCTTTCCCTCTCCACTCGTCGCTTCAATCATTTTCCTTCACCTCTTATTTCCCTAATTTTTCCTTCGCACTTTTCACAGGCTTGGGACTGGAAGCGTTCTCGACTACAGTATTTTATACTTTTGATGCTGGCGTGTTTAAAAAATATATATAATACTTTTTTTACTTTGCAAAAATGTCAATCCTTTTTTGTTAATAACAATTTTTATGACCAAATATGGATATTTGATATAGCTTTCGTTTTTAAACTTGTTTTTAAAATTAGATATAAAACAACAACTTTGTCTCTTATAGATTTTCTTTTGATTCAAATAATTCTTTAATTACGGCCTTATAAACAATTAACTACAGAATAATAATATATAATAATATAACAAAATATATAATTTTTCAGTTTCTGGGATTTATATGAATCACTTTTAAACTGGATTGATTTGTATGCGGATGAAGAAATCAGATTCGGTAAATCCACGATTTTGTTGATAACAATTATTATTGACAAAAGAACGATGTTTTCAGAGTGGTTACAAAGAGAAAGATTAAAAGGAAGCTACCAGATATACATATAACTAAAAGAAATCTAAAATCTTAATTGTAAAATTGCAGCTGGGACAGACCAAAGATTATTTTGCAATTAATTGTTTATAAGGCCATAGTTAGCAACTGATTTTAATTAGAATAAAATGTATAGAAGATGAAGTTTTTGTTTTACATCCATAATTTTGGAAACTCGTTTAAAAACGAAAGAAGTTCAAAAAATTACACACTTCGTTTTTGAAAAAGGACCAGTTTTAAAACTTATATATTAACAAAAGTTTTTGCTCCGTCGGAAAATGTTCTTTTCTCCTTGCAAAGCAAGTGCCCTGAAAAATGATTTACATTTTTTTTCGAAAATTTTCAGTCCATTAGTTGCCGAGATATGTAGCCGAAAATATGTCAACTATTTTGGTACAAATTGAATTGTTTATAACGCTCTCACTTGAAAACGGGTCATTGTATAAAAAATGTGTTAGGACATAAAACTTTTGTTTTGCCATGAACTTTCCGAAAATGATTTTAGGAAATTCTTATCTTAAAAAATAATGTAATTGTTTTAAAAATTGTTGCATCAGGTTTCGAAAAAGTAACCTTGATATTCATAATCAGGGGAATTTTTGGACTTTTTAAGCCACAGTTACTGCGTTGTTCTTTTAGTGCATACAGAAGTGTTACTGGCTACTCTATTATAAGAAGAAGTTACTATGATTATATTCCCAGGCGGAAATATTATATATAGTTTATATGTAGTGTAAAGTATTATATATAATATTCATTTGTTTTACATAACAAGAGTATCAAACAAATGAATATTATGTATAACACTTAACACTATAGATAAACTATATATAATATTTCCGCCTGGGTTTATTGATGGTTTTCAAATTTTAAGGTAATTGCCTCCTTTCTGAACTATCCCTACTCCTCTCATATCAGGTCCCTCACTCGACTGGTGGGGGAAGAGAGAAAGGACTAAAACTTGGCTAGGCCCTCCGTCGGTTTTGACCATAGGACGCAAGTCAACTGCAGCCCATCTTTTTATGAATGTTCGGGTAAAAGCTACCACGGGGTTCGCATCCAGCCCCTTGACCGTGCCGTCCGGCGATCTATTGTTTTGGCCGAGTCGAGCGCTGGCCGTACAGTCTTGTTCAAAAAGACGCACGGTTCACAGTGCGAACCCTCTGTACTACCCATCCTCGAGATACATTAGAGACACTAGGAAAAGGAAAAGAAAGCAAATACAGGGCAGCACTACATATCATGGGGCCCCGTCTGGATGTATGCTACATATTTAAAATTATTTTACAGTTTTTTTATTTTTTTTATCTAAATGCGTCAAGTCGCCCCTATTAACCAGTCGCCACTAATACTTCTGTATGCTCTAATGAGTTCCCGAGACAAATTTAGTTGAAAATGTCAAAAAGCCCCCTGTGTACATATGAATATCTTGGTTAGATTCTTAAGAACCTTGTTAGTTTTTGTTTAAATAATTTTTTTTTCAAGATTAATTTTTAAAAGAAAAAAAATTATTGACAATTAAAAATGCATTTTCATCTTCGGAAAAAAATCCAAATAGTTGAATTTTTAAGGAAAAAGATACATTTTCTACAAGATATCTACAACGATTAAGTCAGTAAAGTATCAATTAAATCAGTAAAATATTCGTTAAATCATTAAAATATTCATTCAGTCATTAAAATAATTAATAAAGCCTAATTTTCAGTGATTAAATTATTATTAATACGCAATATAAAATTGATTCAAATCTGGGATACATGATCATTAATTTAACCAAATAGTTGAAATTGGAACCAAATAGTCAAATTCCCAAGCGAGAAAGACTAATTTTTTTAAGGCAGTTGCATTTTCAACAGGAAAGTTCATTTTTAAGCAAAAAATTTGAATTTTCCTTTAAGAAGATTTATTTCCAAACAAAATTCACGAATTTTGAATTAAATTGATTGATTTTGAAATAAAAGAGAGGAATTTTTCACTAAACATTTTCATTTTCAACACGCAAATATGAATAGTCGAAAACAAATTAATTTATTAATTAATGATTTTAAATAAGTAGCATACATCCAGACGGGGCCCCGTGATATGTAGTGCTGCTCTGTATTTGCTTTATTTTCCTTTTCCTAGTGTCTCTAATGTATCTCGATGATGGGTAGTACAGAGGGTTCGCACTGCAAACCGTGCGTCTTTTTGAACAAGACTGTACGGCCAACGCTCGACTCGGCCGAAACAATAGGTCGCCCGACGGCACGGTCAAGGGGCTAGATGCGAACCCTGTGGTAGCTTTTACCCGAATATTCTGTGCTTTGATGAGTTGGTAAGCCAACGGATTTTAATGAGAGCATTTTATTGCAATTCGCTCTCTAAGTGCGACCGTTGCTAAGCTGGCTGCAGGCAGATGTCATATGAATAGGGTGACCATCCGTCCGGATTTCCCCGGACATGTCCTCATTTTAGGGCTTGTGTGAGTTGTCCTACCGGATTTTTTACTTTGTCCGGGTTTTGTGCGGATTTATTAAAATATGAATTTTTATTTTTTAATCATCATTTGGATCTTTTTTTTGTACAAAATTTTAACATTTAATGCCATCTAACGATCGACATATAGTACTAGACAGCTAGCTACGGCCGTCAGAAGTGGAATAGGGAACAGAAAGAGAGGGAAAATCGAGAAAGTTGACCTGTCTTTTTCTAAGGATGATGTTTGGTTCCACTCATCTTCCATCTGCTTTCATAGAAAAGGATCAATCCACCAATCGCCATCCTTAGCAAAGGTCAGGTGAACTTTCTCGATTTCCCCTCTCTTTCTATTCCTTGTTGCACTTCCGATGGCGGTAGCTAGCGATCTAGTACTATATGTCAATGTAGTGAACTAATGTTGACCGGATTTCGAATTCCCTATGTGTGATTGGTCGGTCGGTTGGGTTGTCGCGAGTTGTGCCGCGTTTGTTTGTATTATGACAGCTTACAGCTAATAGGTAACAGGCTTGAACCGGCGACTCGACCGGCACGCGAAATGTCGGTGTCTCTGCAATGAAAATAAATTTTTCTATGATAAAAATTTGTTTTAAACAATTTAGAAAAACTTTAAAATAAAATAATTGGATAATAACATTATGTTCATCTAACTTTGCAGATTAAATTGTTTTTTCTTTTATATAGTTCATCAAAATTATTGATAGGTTAAGTGTGATTCAGAGGCGACTGATCCCTAGGGGGTATATGGGGCAATGCCCCCCTGAGAAATCGACCAGGAAGGGGCAAAGTATTGATTTTGACCCCTCTGAAATCGAATGATTAAGGGCGCTTTCACACATTGCAGATCAGCAATTTGCATGCAGAAAGTCCACAAGAATAAAATAGATGGAGAACAGCCTGTCTCTTTCACTCATGTGAACTTTCTGCATGCAATCTGCTGATCTGCGATCGTGTGAAGGCGCCCTAAATTTATCGGATCGTTTGAATTTTTTTTAATCTACCTGAAATCTTTGTTAAATAATTGAAGAAGTTGTGAAATCTTTTTAATCAATCCGAAATCTTTGCGAAATATTTAAAATCTTTGAGATCTTTGGGAAATCATTGTAATCTTGCTGAAATATTTGGAAATATTTGTGAAATTTTCGAAACCTTTGGGAAATCATTCAAATCTTTGTGCAATCTTTGAAATCTATCTAAAATCTTTGCAAAAACTTTTAAATCTTAATGAAATCTTTGGAAAATCATTGAAATATTTGTAGAATCTTTGAAAATCTTTGCGGAATATTTCATATATTTTTGAAATATTTCATGATATTTGTGAAATTATTAAAATCTTTGTGCACTCTTTGAAATCTATCTGAAATTTTTGTGAAATAATTGAAATCTTTAAAATCGATCCGAAATCTTTGCGAAATATATGAGAAATCTTCGAAATCTTTAGGAAATCATTGAAGTCTTTGTGAAATCTTTTAAATCCATCCAAAATCTTTAAAATCATTCATTGAAGTCTTAATGAAATCTTATAAGTCTATCCGAAAGCTGTGCTAAATATTTGAAGTCTTTGTGAAATCTTTGGGAAATTATTGAAATCTTTTAAATCCATCGGAAATCTGCGAAACCTTCAAAATTTTTGCGAAATCTTTTGGAAATTATTAAAATCTTTGTGGAATCTTTGAAATCTACCTGAAATTTGTACGAAATTTTGGAAATCTTTGCGAAATATTTGAAATATATTTTTAAAATATTTGCTAATATTTGTGTAATCTTTGGAAAATCATTGAAATCTTCGTGAAATCTTTGGCAATATGAATTTTATACCTGTATTTATTATTATTTGTTATTTATTATTCATTGTTATTTACTATTTCAAACTTTTCTGTCCTACTTTGTCCTCTTTTTTAAATAAAGTTTTGTCCTACTTTGTCCTCATTTTTCAAAGCTCTTTGTCCTACTTTTCGAAAATCAATTATGGTCACCCTACATATGAATTTATGTCATTCATTAGAATTACAGTTGGGGCACAATGACATGTATCTGTAGCGGATGAATTTTCTCTGGACTGCATGTGATCAAACGACTGATATGCACATGCATCACGCCACATGTATCCAAAGTCACGTATAATTATGCAGTAGAGGCGAACGCATGATTGCCATATGATTATCCTTTAAAATAAATATACTAAACTCACGATATAAGGAGAGTTTCGGTCATGAATTGCATTGGCCTGTATCCAAACTTGAAGCGGCATAGCCGCATGAACCTTTCCCGTCTGATTTGGACGCATAACGTAACCTGATGCAACTAACGCGCTAAGAGGTGGGCACTCGAGCTGTGCTTGTCACGCTTGACCGAAGAAATCCTTTGTGATGACCAAGGCCTCCTCTCCTCATGAAAGTACGGGGGCCATCAGTGCTAGGTGTATCGTAAACCGGAGGTTCTTCTGCCGGGAATTGAGTGCATTCATCATTGTTTAATCTACATATTTCATTCAAAGTGTGTAGATTGCACGACTCATTAGTGGGAAAAGAATGAGTTTTCCATGAAAATACAAACTTAAGAATATTACATAAATAAGGAATTCTTGTAACAATGAATAATAAATAATTTGTTTGGTAATAAGAAGATATGACATTTAATTTTGTAATATTGTTATTTCTCTTTATGTCTCTATTACGTAAGCCTGACTGTTTCAGAAATAATTATGGTTTAAAATTATGTCTAATTGTAATAGCTGTACATTTTTTCTCAATTTCATCAATTATCAAAATATTGTATAATAGTTTCATCTTCAATTGTAACTAGAGAGCGGACTAGAACAACTGTTAAGTTAGCTGAAGATCGCCAATCGGCTGTGACACGTGGAGAATTTCTATTAGACACACTCAGCTGTTGTATGCAATATAGCTTGAATTCGAAAATGCTTGATTTGAAATATATTAATTTCTGGAGGTCATGAATTTCAAATTTCATAATGTTGTAGGTTTAAATACTCATATACAAATTGTCAGGCCAATTACAATTGAAACTATTTGAGACTTGCAAAATCTCATATTAAAAGCCTTGCTAGTGAGTTTTTCATTCAATAATTCCAGATTGAATTATTCAAAATTTTGTGGTTTCAATGGTAAACGTGAGAAATGTTCTGATTTTTTAAATTCATCGAAATCGCAAACTATGAAAATTTGCAAGACTTGATAGTTTTATAATTTTTAGTGTAATGGATTTTCAATTAAACAATTTTAAATGAAATGCCTTCAGAATAAATGCAAAATAACGTAAAAATCTGAGATACATTTTTGAAATTTAAGCCTTTAGAATGACAAGCTTTTCAAGCAAGGCATTGAATATTACCTTATTTTTGTTTATAGGAATAAGGTTCTAAAATGTGCGACATTTTAGTGTCAATAAGAGAAACCAATGTTTGTTATTGAACAATTGAGAATTTTTCTCCAATTTTTGACCGTCGTAAATTATGGTGAATTTCATTTTTGATGTAACAATAATAAATTCAATCAATATTGAAATAAAAATTTGTAAAATTTAAGAAGTTTTGACTCAAAACGTTTGTGAAATTGTAATCGCTTTGAATGTTAATTTTTGTAAATTCAAAAAGTTTATATTCAACATTATTAGGCAATTTCGAATAATTTGAATTATAAGTAATACAATTTTAACTTCTTTATAGATTTTACATTCTCTATTTTCGAAAATTCAAGTCGTAAAATGTTCAATTTTCAACGTTTTGAAATTACTTCATTTTGAAATCATTCAACTTCGAGGTTCTTGAGTAAAAAAATGTTGTTAGTAATTTTGAACAATTTCACTAAGAAATGATACAATTAAAACTTCTTGCTGATGAAATTGTAAACATTGCAAAATTTCCTTCCGAAAGAATTAAATTTTGAAAGCATTCGTACAGAAAATGCATTTATTGAGAAGAAATACAAGTTCAATTCCTTCTCACTTCATTATAAATATTGTCCTTTCTTCAAAATTTTACCTAATTAAAAATTGCGTGAATTGGAAAGTTTTCACTTGTAATTGACTCAATACATTTGTTTGAAATTTAAACTCAAAATCATTAATCATTGTTTAAAAAAGGTTTTAATCTAAATATGAAAATTTTTCACGCAATGATGTATTTAATTGTAAAAAATGGTATATGATTGATTAAATAAATGAATAGAATCAAACGTGTTGGACAGCCATCTATAACCTGGGTTCTCCGCTCTCTAATTATAACATTACAGAAAAAATGATACGACTACTAATTAATTAAAACGTATATTGCAATTCTCTATCTGAATGCACGAGAAGAAAAAGTAATTTTGAAATTATCTTCATGGTTAAAAAATGTAACACTGATAATTTATTTAAAAAAATGTTGACAGCCTCTTTCAAAATTTTTTCTAATAAAGTATTCGCGCGATGAAGCATGGATTCTAAAGAGGATTCCCTAATTCAGGCCTGCCCAAGCTGGGGAAAACTGCTCATTCACCACATGTTCGAGTTCCACCACCACGTCCCTCTTCTCAGGTCAAGAGGCTTGCGGGGTGGTCGCTCTCGTGAAGTTGAATGAGTAGATGTCGGTGGTGGTGTTAAATTCCCATCTGGCAAATAAGCAGTTTCCCCCAGCTTGGGCAGGTCTGCCCTAATTGAAGAAGTATTGTCGTAAAATCATCATAGGCCTATAATAATGGCCTTGCGATTATAGGAATAATTTTAAGAAAATGTCTTTAGAAATTACAGAAATACAAAAAGTTCATAAAAATGGTTATATTTAAGGAAGTTTCCTTTGAACAATGTGATAGGATTATTTGAAAAATAACTATTATTTATTCATAATTTTCATAAAAATTATACAATAATAACAAGGTGTATAATTTACAATAACTAAAAAAGTGTAAGATGGTTAACATTATTGAATAAAAGTGGTAAAATAAAAAATGTAATTCATTAACGCAATCCTTTATATATCAGTTCACCGACCGAACGCTAAGAAAATCATAAAATTGTGGGCGGTCCGAGAACGCTGTGGGGAGAAGGGAAATTAGCTTTAGAGAGAGAGAGAGAGAGAGAGAGAGAGAGAGAGAGAGAACATATTTAAGAGGCCTTTTTCTATTCCACGATTCAGTTCCACCCATCGAAAATACTCTCAAGGTGGAGTCCCATGTGGGCAGAAAACGTCGGCGTAAAGCAGAAACTAATCAGAGTGAGAGAGACGGACATACATATTTGTCTCTTCCACTCTCATGAGTTTCTGCTTTACGTCGACGTTTTCTGCCCACATGGGACTCCACCTTCAACCAATCAGCTTTATTTAGATCTAGAAAGAGACAGGACACATCTCAAATGTTCATTCTCTCTCTCTCTCTCCCTCCCTCCCTAAAGCCCATTTCCGTGCTCCCCACAGCCTTATCGGTCCATTTCTATAACATGTCGACGGGGGCGATGCACAGGGCTGAAATTCGAAAAAGATAGTAGGTAGCGCCATCTATTGATTTTGCGAGAACTGGTTATGCAAAATTTCCTGCACTGCACTCAGCCGGTAATACAGATTACCACTGCACCACTCTATTAAACCTTGTCGAGTAGCGACACCTACCTATCAGTTTGCGTACTACGAGCTTCAAATCTATCGGCAGAATGTTTCAAAAAGCGGCCATCGATTTCTTGCATCAATGTTGCATCGATGTTTCGTGCAATGTTTCAGATGTTTCAGGCAATACCGATGCAATATTGAGGCAACATTCGGTGTTAATAGGGTAACGGCTAGAGATGGGGAGTGACGTCAAATGACGCCGACCGCTTCAGTCATCTGACTGTCTGACCGGACATTTTGGAAAAAGTGGAAATCATCTTATAAATAGTTATTGGAATGTTCTTTAATGAATGGTGCAAGATGAAAACTAATACAGAACAACTTTTTATGAAATTACAGGCTGTTAATCTCTTCAGTCATCTGACTGATTTCCCGTCATCTGACTGTCTGACCGGACATTTTGGAAAAAGTGGAAATCATCTTATAAATAGTTATTGGAATGTTCTTTAATGAATGGTGTAAGATGAAAACTAATACAGAACAACTTTTTATGAAATTACAGGCTGTTAATCTCTTCAGACGGACAATTTCTTCGATTTGCGTCTATAAACTCTTTTTATGTGTGCAGATTTATTCAATAAAAGATTT
>CAKNXH010052858.1:7795-26439 GCA_932178445.1 Andricus quercusramuli
TTGTGTTAACGTCCTTTCAGACCAGATGGAGCTATAAGTTAAATATTCAAATTAAATTTAATTTTAGAAACTTTTTTGAAATTCCAAATACGACAATATTACGTGTAGAGTATTTGTTCACGTCCTGGGAACGCATCGACTGACAAATTGATGAACCTTTTATGAAACACCAGTACCGATTTATAAAATTTTAAAGAATTATTTATTCTGTTCAGATAAGTCGAACTATTTTGATATTCAAAATACGACAATAGTACAGGTCGAGTATTTGTTCGCGTCCTTGAGACACATCGATTGACCTAATAATGAACCTTCTATGACCCACCAGTAACGATTCATGAAATTTCAAAGAATGGTTTATTCTGTACATATAAGGAAAACTTTTTTGATATTAAAAATACGACAATATTATGTGTGGAACATTGGTTTGCGTTATTGCTATGCATCGACTGGACTATTGGTGACCCATTTATGACCCACCAGTATCGATATATGAATTTTCAAAAAATGGTTTATTCTGTTTATATAAAAAGAGCTTTTTTGATATTCCGAATACGACAATATTACATGTAGAGTATTAGTTCGCGTCCTCGAGGCGCATCTATTGACCTACTATAAATAATATAAGGAACACTTCTTTGATATTCCAAATACGACAATATTACGTGTAGAGTAATTGTTTGCATCCTTGAGACGCCGCGACTGACCTATCGATAAACCAGGTATGACCCACCCGTACCGATTCATGACGTTTCAAAGAATGTTTTTTTTTTTATACCATTAAGCCGTTTCCCTTTTGGCGAGCCTCTAGGGGTAGGCGTGACACTACCCGATTCGTGTAGTGTTTCTAAGTGGATAGTTTCTTGTAGTAAATAACTACAAGTGTGGGCTCACCACACCCACGACCGCCAACAACAGCGCAGTAGTATCAGACGGTCACGCATCCAAGTACTAACCGCGCCCAACACTGCTTAACTTCAGTGATCTAACGGGAACTGGTGTTTCCAGGGTGGTATGGCCGTTGGTTAATTCTGTTTATATAAGAAAAACTTCCTGAATATTCTAAATACGAGAATATTGCATGTGGAGTATTTGTTCGCGTCCTTGAGTTTCATCGATTACCTTTCATGACACACCAGTACCGATTTATGAAGTTTCAAGAAATTGTTTATTCTGTTTATATGAGGATAACGTTTTTGATATTCAAAATAAGATAATAGTACATGTAGTGTATTTGTTCGCGTTCTTGAGACGCTTCGATTGTCGTACTGGTGAACCATTTATGACTCACCAGTACCGATTTATGAAGTTTCAAAAAATTGTTTCTTCTGTTTATATAAGAAAAACTTTTTTGATATTCAAAATACGACAATATTATGCGTAGAGTATTTGTTTGCGTCTTTGAGATGCATTGATTGAACTACTTATGAACTTTTCATGATCCACCAGTACCAATTCATGAAGTTTCAAAGAATGGTTCATATAGAAGAAAAACTTCTTTGATATTCCAAATACAACAATATTACATGCAGAGTATTTGTTTGCGTCCTTGAGATGCATCGACTGACATATTGATGAACCTTCTATAAGACACCAGTACCAGTTTATGAAGTATCAAAAAATGGTTTATTCTGTTTAAATAAAAAGAACTTTTTTGATATTCAAAATACGACAATATTACATGTAGAGTCGCTGTTCGTACTCTCCATGGTTCACTGTTGTCGTTTGTCCGCGAGTGTCTTTTGGGTTTCCTACCCGTTGAGTTGCTGCTACCTCTGCCAACCAAACTGTTCTTTATCTCCGGGAAATCATCCAACTGCTGTCCAGCCTTGGTCCTTATCAGGGCCACCTTTTCACCGCAGTATCCAGCGACATCAATCACCGGCCACGTACCGAAAGATCACCGACGATGCAAGTGGCAACAGATCTGCGATTCCCTACCTAACGACTTTTATTTATATATAGGCTATCCCGCTATACCTGGCGCACATCCGAAAAAACCCACACTTTTTCTAGAGAAAATCCTAAAATCCTGCCAAGAAAAAGGATACACAAATTTTTATTTTTTAATTAACTTTACTCTTGAACTCGTTTTGTATGCTATTTGATCATCATGCCTAATGCCAGCCGTATAAGTATCACCTGCAACATTTAAGCTCTATGATGCAGAAATTTATTGACAATGTTATATTGATGATCTGATTTATTTACCATGCTTTGTAATTTGTTTTTTTGATATTTACTATGTATTTGTTCTGTATATGCTCTCTATGACAATTAGGAAATAAATTGTCATGTGCGGAATTAAAAAAGTGAACCAAATTCGGAAACGTTCAAAAATTTCTCGCCAAGAAAATTAGCGAAATTGGTCAAGGTAGTGAAAAAATACAACTAGCATCAGGAAATTGTTTCGAATTAGAAATTTCGAAAAGATTAAGTAAAATCGTTTAAGCTTAAAATTTCAACTTTTGGAATATAGAAATAATGAAACCGAAAACGGAAAATTCGGAAGAATTAAATATATTGAAAAGACTAGGAACCGACTCCAAAAAATTATAATCATAGTGCGTAAAATGTAACGAAAATGAACACCTAAAATGAAAAATATAATTCATTTGGGTTTAGCTCAAGTATTCCAAGCGGCTAAAACGAATATTTCGCGCGGGCAAACAGACTCGCACGGGCACCGAAGCATCCTTGCAAGTACCGCACAAGGTCACGCGACGTATTTCATAAACAAAAGGTCTTACGACTAAACGAACACATTTTCGAACTCAGCGACAATCTAATATTTGATTAAAATCATAATCAGAATATTCCGAAATAAATCCGAATGCCCTTATCGAATTTAAAATAAAATGTGGGAACCTCTTATAGAAACTTAATATAGGATGTTACACAATTATTTAACTGTTACACATATGAAACGCTGAGAGCAAAAGCGAACGAAAAAAAAAAACGTACGCAGAGGCGAAGTAAAAACGCGCGAGAGCAAAAACGACCTAAGAAAAGGCGAGAGGAAAAACGAGCCAAGAATGAAGGGGAAGGGTTCCCCCACTTTGCTCCTTTACATCACGTGGTCGGTTTCTCTCCTAGACGGTCAACTGGGCCATCCTCGTGTAAAGCCGAAAATGCACGAGCACGAACCCGAGGTTCGGGCCGAGCTCGTCCGACTTCACGATTCCGTTTCGTTGGCTATTAGGAGGTTTGGGTTGATTTTTGTTTTCAAAAATTCACACCTGAAAGACTTCAAATACATGTGGTGAAGTCTTGAAATATTTAATGATTATTTCTTTCAGGAATTACTATGAAATGTTTTACACTATCTGATTGTACAGGGAATACATTATAAGACACTGGAGGTTTATAAAGTTCAATAATATATTGAATATTGTATATGGGATTTTAAAATTAGGTTAATAATATCTATCACTTTCAAGTGCTTCCATTTTTCAGTATTTATGTTTTATTTTTCCATCGATTTTAAATATTGTAAAGTTAAAATGGTAATATATAATTATTTTTTTTAATTGATTAAATTAGTCAACATTTTCACTGTATGCTTACCTCTGATAATTACCTTTTTTTGTGCTATTTTAGGCTATAATCACAATTTTAGGGATTCTTAGAGAAAAGCCGGAAAATTATTAACTTGATATAAAAACTTTATAAAACCTTCAATATCTTAAAATATTTATATCAACATTATAAAATTTAGTTTTTACAATTTCATTTTAATTGTGAAATAACTGTAATTGGGAATTAATTGTGAATAATTGTCAAATAAATGTGACAAAATTGGTTTTATAAAGAAATATTTCATGATTTTTAAAGGAAAAACAATTTTAAAGGTAAGTCTTTGTAGTATTTTAATAACTAATGAACATAATTTCAGAATATTTTTTATTGATTCTGCCCTGACAAGGTCAAGCATGGTAGAAAAAAGCTTCGTGAAATTTCAAATAAAAACTGTACTCAGTATAAATTGATTATAAAAAAAAAATATTAAAACCTTTTATAAATATTCCTAAATTTTATTTGAATATGATACAGATTGATTTTTATTTTTAAAATTCTTGTAAATAGTTGGTCATTTTTTAAATTTTACGACATTTTTGTACCATGTTTCACCTAAGGGAATACATTTCAGGAATACAATTATAAAAATATCTCTGTTAGTGTTTGGTCTATAATTATTATTATTATTATTATTATTTTGAAATTTTTATTTGACATATCTGAAATATTGAAACATTTCGTGAAATGTTGTCAAGAATCCTATATGAAAATTATATTTATATAAGCCTTTAATAAGCAAAAAAAAAAGTTAACAAATGAACAGTTATTCGGAATTTTTATTTTGTATGAAGAATAATTTTCGCTTTAAATTAAAATTTTGTTGAAATTTTTCTTTTTTCTTCATTGAAAAATTTCTTATTTAAAAATTCATTCATGTGGTTAGAATTTCATTTCTTCAAAGTTGATTTCAACTGTTTTTAATTAAAAATTAGAATTTTTTCATTGAAATGGCAATTTCAACATTTTTCGTTGAAAATTCAGCTTTTTTGGTTGAAAATTTAACTCTTTAGTTAGAAAATTATATATTTAGTTGAATTTTGATTGACGTACAGAAATATTAAAAAATCTTTGAAAAATTTCTTAAGAATTTTAGGAAACTTATACTTATACTTATAACCTTAAAAATAACTAACTTGAAGAATAAATAGTTATTCGAAATTTTTATTTTGTATTAAAAATTATATTTTGCCTTGAATTATGATTTGGTTGTGATTTTCCTTTTTTCTTGACTAAAAATCGTTTTTACTTGCAAATTTATTCATTTTGTTAAAAATTCATTTTTTCCCAGTTGAATGAAACCACTTTCTACTAAAAAAAATTTTTTTCATTAAAATAGCAATTATCACATTTTTCGCTGAGAATTAATCTTTTTGCCTGGAAATTAGACTATTCGGTTGGAAAGGTTTTTTTTTGTTCAAATTTTAATTTGAAATATCTGAAATCTTACAAAATATATCGAAACTTTTGTCAAGAATCTTGGAAAATTTATACTCATACTTATTGTTACAATTTTATTTTAATTGTAAAATAATTTTAATTGAAAATTAATTAAAAATAATTGTAAAGTAAATTCAACGAAATTTATTTTATAAAGAAATATCCCATGATACTACCTCCGCGGTGGCGTGGAAATGAGTTCTATTAAAAAATGTGTGGGATTTTCTGAAAAAAAACTGCATGAATTTCTGACCTTCCTTAATTTTATTTTTTGAGTGTATTTAAATCAGAATTTTGTTCAGGAAAAATCATTTAAAAGGCAACTCTTCATAGTACTTCAATAACTAACTAAGATATTTTTATAATTTCATTTTGAAATCTATTCCGTAAGGTCAAAGATGGTACCAAAATGTCGTATAATTTCAAAAATGACGAAGTATCTACAAGAATTTTTTTAGATAAAAGTCAATGTGTATCATATTCGAATAAAATTCAGGAATATTTATAAAAAGTATTAATATTTTTCACTTTTCAAAATTAATGTATACAGAGTACAGTTTTTATTTGAAATTTTACGACAGATTTTTGTATCATGTTTGACCCCAGGGCCGAATCACGGAAAATTATTCTGAAATTATGTTCATTAGTTATTAATATACTGCAAAGAATTACCTTCAAAACTGTTTTGCCTTTACAAATCATGGGATATTTAAAATAAATTTCGTTGAATTGATTTTACAATTATTTACAATTAATTTCCATTTAAAATCCTTTGACGATTAAAATAAAGTTGTAAAAGTAAATATAAATATAAGTTGCTTCCGTTTTCGGTACCGATCGTGAGAGAACTCTTTTGTGTCAAGTGTTGCGTTTTTTGGCTTTGGTGAAGGGAATCAGCGTGTGTGGGTGCAGAAAGGGCAGCGAGTGCGGAGAGCAGGGGTAAAGGAAGAAGGATGAGTGAAGGCAAGTGTGTAAAGGATGGAAATAAGTTGTGAGAAAGGAAAGTTGAAACGTGCAAATTTTTTTTGAGGTTGCGTGTAGAAAATAGTTGTCGGGCAAGGGGGGCAAGAGGTAGGCAAGCTAAGAGCGGGAAATATCGAGGAATCTTTGGTAAGGTAGGTATGCCGACCATACGAAGTCCACAAACGGGCGACAGAGGGCAGGGAGATGAAGAAGCAAGAGCGGACGAGGTTGTGAGCGCGGTTAGTGGTGAGAAGGGAGAATTTGACAGTAGCGATGACGAGACGTTCGAGACACCGACCAGGGTCGGATCAGCTGAGAGAAGGGGTTCAGGCACGAGCCAGAAACGCGGGAGACCTTCAAACTTACAGCGCCTCAACAGGCTAGGTAGCGCGGGCTCGAATAGGAGTCTGGATGAATGGCACAAAAAGGGGAACGTGACTAGCAGTGAAGGGGAAGATAAAAGGAAAAGAGAGGAAGGGGAAGATGATCCTGAAAGGGACAAGGATAACAAGAAAGTGAAGATTAAAAGAAAAACACCAGACAGAGATAGGGGAGATGGGGGGATGTTTGAGAAGCTAGCAGCCCTCATAAAAGGGTTCAGAGAGGAAACAAGGAAGAGTCTGGAAGATATGAATAGGCAGGGGAAAGAAGTTAGGGGGGAAGTGAGAAAAGTAAGAGAAAAGTGGGAAGAGTGGGATAAACTCTGGAAAGAGGAGAAAGACAAGGTATGGGGTAAACTAGAGGCCATAGAGAATAGACAGAGAGAGATTGACGACCTGACAAATAGGGAGATAAAAAAACTGGAAGAACGGGTAAGCAAATTAGAAGTTAGGAATGAGCATATGGAGAAGAGAACAGAAAGTGAGGGAAGAGTAGAAGGGAGTGATAACGACCAAAATGAGAATGAAAGATTGAAGAAGAGACTGAGTGAGATTGAAAGAAGGTTGGAAGGAGAAGAAAGGGCGAAGAGAAAAAATAACATAGTAGTCAAGGGATTGAAAATAGAGAGTGAAACAGGGGAAATTGAAATCAAAAATCTGCTGAGAGATATTGGAATTCGGGTGAGGGTAGAAGGAGTTAAGAGATTAGGAATGACGAAGGAAGGAAAAGAAGGAATGTTTGTAGTAAAAGTAGGGAGTGAGGAGAAGAAAAAGAAAATTATGGAGAACAAAAAATTATTGAAAGGAAGAAGGGAGAGAATTTAAGAGGATTTGACCTGGAGGGAGAGGAAAAGGAGATGGCAAATAGAACAGAGAGCATGGATAGAGAGGAAAAAGGGATGCATGGTATGGATAGGGCGAGACAGACTATGGATAAATGGGGAGGAGTGGGTCTGGGACGAGGAAGTAGAAGAAATAAGGAAAAAGGGAAAAAGAGTTGAGAAAGGTAGAAGAAAGGAAGATACAAAAGAGGCTAGAGAGCAAACAGAGGGGTTTCCAAATAGCAAGGCGGAAGAAAAGTAAGGAGGATAGGGGAGGGAAGGGAGGAGAAAAAAGTGAAAATAGCTTTCTGGAATGTGTCAGGCTTGAAGAACAAGAATGAAGGTTTCTGGCGGGAGTTAGAAAAGTGGGATGTGATTATGATGAGTGAAACCTGGGCGGATGAGAAGGACTGGAAGGGGATGAAAAGGTTCTTACCTAAAGGGTATGTGTGGACAATGCAAGAGGCAAGGAAGGAACACGTTAAAGGTAGAGGAATGGGCGGCATGGTCTCAGGGGTGAGAAAAGAACTGCCAGTAAAAGGTAAAACAGAGCAGGACAGGGAAGAAAAGGAGGGAACAATGGTAAGAAGGATTATAATAGGGAAAGTCAAAATAGCGGTGGTTTGTGTATATAGAAGTAGAGGGGAAGAGGAAGGTTGTAGAGTAATAAGGAGGTGGATGGAGGAAAAGAAAGAAGAATTGGTTTTGATAGGAGGTGACTTAACTGCCTGGACTGGCGAGCAAGGTGGAGGGACTTGGGATGAAAAAAAGGAGGCATATATAAGGAGCTCCAAACATACCGAGATAGACCGGGAGGGGAGGAGGTTACTAGACATAATAGGAGAAACCGGATGGTTTATATGTAATGGCAACATGAAAGGAGATGAGAAAGGACAGATTACATTTATAGGTAAGGGAGAAACAATAATAGACTACATCCTGGCGGAAGAAAAAATGAGTAATATGATATGCAGTATGAATGTAGGGAATGAGATAGGGTCAGAACACTTCCCAGTAATAGCTACACTGAAAGGTGGCGTCCATAAGCGTGCCAGAGGAAGAAAGGAAAGAGGGGGGGAAAGGAACACGAAAATGGGAGTCTGGGGGTAGATAAATTAAAAGTGTTTGAACAGAAGATGGAAAAGGAGAATGTTAAATATGAAAAGGAGGAAGGAGTAGACTCGTTAATTGAAAGGTTGAAAGGGTCGATTGAGAAGGTGAAGGATGAGATAGGTACAAAAGAAGGAAGAGAAGAGGGAAAGAGAGGCTGGTGGGACGAGGAATTCAGGGAGAGTAAGGAGAGAATGAAAGAGTCTGTAAGAAAATGGAGGAAAGGAGAAATAGAGAAGGCGGAGTATAAGCAAAGGGGAAAGGAGAAATACAAGGAAGAAGTAGAAAAAGCAATCAAAGAAGGTAGGATCTGGGATGTGATAAACAGGGAAAGAGGAGGAAGGAAGGGCGTGAATGAAGAAATAGAAATGGATGAATGGACGGATTATTTTAAGGGTCTGCTAGGGGGAGAACAAAACAGGATCAAAGGGGAAAATAGAAAGACAGTCCAGGGAGAAATGGAGGAAGAGAACGAAATAACAAGAGAAGAAGTGAATGAGGCGATAGGTAGACTGAAAAGAAACAAGGTCACAGGAGAGGATGGTATGGAGAACGAAGCTATAAAGTATGGAGGAGAAGGGATGAGGGAAGTGATGTGGAGGATATGCAACAAGGTCTGGAAAGGAGAAGGGTGGCCGGAGGAGTGGATGACAGGGCTGGTAGTACCGCTTGTTAAGAAAGGGGAGGGTAAGAAGGTAGAAGAGTACAGAGGGATCACTCTCATGCAAGTGGGCTATAAAATATACACAGAAATTCTAAGAAAAAGGTTAGAGAATCAGATAGAAGAGAAGCAAAGTATCCCACACAACCAGACGGGATTTAGCAAAGGGATGGGGACAATAGACAACATTTACGTACTCAACTACTTGGTTAACAGAAACTTAGGGAGAAAAAGAGGGAAATTAGTCGCTTTGTTTGTAGATTTCAAAGCAGCTTTTGACTCAGTGAATAGAAAAGTGCTATGGCAGGCAATGAAAGAGAGGGGAATAGAAGAAGGGCTGGTGGAGAGGATAAAGGAAATTTTTACTGAAACCAGGATTAGGGTGAAGATGCGCGGGGAAAGAGGGGAGGTTTTCTGGACAGGAAGAGGTCTAAGGCAAGGGTGCCCGTTAAGTCCACTACTTTTTAATTTGCTGCTGGCAGACCTGGAGGAGAAGCGAAAGGAGAAAGGGAAAGGGGGGACGATCCTGGATAATAGCAAACTATACTCACTAGCATACGCGGACGACGTAGTTCTAATAGCAGACGATGAGAAGGGAATGAACCTAATGATAAGAATTTTCGAAGAGTACGTGGGAACAAAAGAACTGACGGTGAACGTAGGGAAGACCAAGGTGATGTGCTTCAGAAATAGATTTGCAGGTGAGGAAAAGAATCGAAAGTGCGAGTAAAGTAATGGGCCAAGTATGGGGTATAGGAAAGAGAAGGTTCAAGGACGATTGGAGAATGAGCGTTTGGTTGTTTGATGCGTTGGTTTGGGCGGTGTTGTGTTATGGAGTGGAGGTTTGGGGATGGAAGGAACATAGGAAAGTGGAAAGCATACATGAGAGATTTCTGATATGGGTAATGGGGGTTAGTTGGAGTTGTCCAGGATTCATGATGAGGGAAGAACTAGGAAGGGCAAAAATGGTAACTAGACAAATAAAGGGAGCCTGGAGGTTTGGGGAGAAGCTGAAAAGGGGAGAGGGGAGCAGAATAGCACAAGTATGCTTGGACGAAGTTCGGAACAAGGAGACGAGAGGCAATTTGGGAAAGTCAAAATGGGAGGAAGAAAGGAAAAAAATGAGGAGTGTTTGTGATATACAGAACGGGGTTCTGGACTGGCAGAACATAGAACTAGAGCTATCAGTGAGACAAGGAGAAGAGAGATGGAGAAAGATCATGGATTCTAGGTACAACAGATGGTATATGATGGTCAAAGAATTGACGGAACCAGAATATTTGCAAGAGATGAAAAAGGAAGACAAATGGAATAGGGTGATACGGTTTAGAATGGGAGAAGGAGTGAGAGCTTGTAGATATTGTATGGATGAAGAGGACAATCTGTGCAGAGTATGTGGGTACGAAGTGGAGTCATGGGCACATGTGTTAGAGAGGTGTACAGGAGAGGAAGATTGACAGTTGAGTGTGGATGAATGTGTGAGATGGATCTTGGATGGTAATGGGCAGGGAGTGATGTGGATGAAAAAACTGGAAGAAATAAGAGAAAGCAAGGGATCAGGGCAGAGCCAAACGGGTAATCCTGTTTAAAGGGAACTAACGAGTAAAAATTTTGAATTTTCAAATCGGTCTAAATGAATTTGATGGTAAGAGAAAACGGAAGCCCGGGAAGATCGCTCATTGTCTGTAGTTTAAGAAGAGTAGTAATAAGATTATTGTTATTATATAAGGCGATGCATTAGAAAATAAGTAGCGATTAAGTTAGAATAAGGATGAAATGTAAACATACGTACAGGGAGCGGAGGCCCTCAAACCCGTAAAAGGGAGAGTTCAAATATACATACATATAAATATAAGTTTTTCAAGATTCTTGACAAAAATTCCGAAATATTTTCTAAGATTTCAGATATTTAAAATTAAAATTTGAACAACAAAAAAAAACATTTTCAACCGAATAGTTTAATTTTCAGGCAAAAATTTATTTTCAATAAAAAACGAGTGAATTTAACTTTGAAAAGGTCAATTTTCAACAAAATAAATAAATTTTCAAGTAAAAACGATTTTTAGGCAAGAAAAAAGGAAAATTACAACCAAATTATAATTTAAGGCAAAAAATAATCTTAATACAAAATAAAAATTTCGAATAATTATTTCTTCTTCAAGTTATTTATTTTTAAGGATATAGGTATGATTATAATTTTCTTAAGATTCTTAAAAAAATTTTCAAAGATTTTTGAATATTTCTGTATGTCAATCAAAGTTCCAACAAAAAATATAAGTTTTAACTAAACAGTTAAATTTTCAACTAAAAAATATGAACTTTCAACCGAAAAAGCTGAATTTTCAACGAAAAATGTAATAATTGCCATTTCAATGAAAAAATTCTAATTCATAATTAAAAACAGTCGAAATCCACTTTCAACGAATGAAATTCCAACCAAATGAATTTCAAATCAAAAAATTTTTAATGGAGAAAAAAATAAAAATTTCAAAAAAATAAAAATTTAAGGTGAAAGATATTTTTGTATACAAAATAAAAATGTCGAATTTGTAGTGTAAAATTAATAATATAAAATGGCAACTAACGAAGATATTATGAAATTCCTTCAGAGTATTCAGGAGGATATTAAAGATTCAAAGAACAAATTAAACTCAGTGTGTGAAGATTATCCTATAGATGAAAACTCGTAATTTCATGGAGGAAGAATTTCTGTTAGCTATAGTAAGTCATAGGGTGACCTCTATATATTAAAATTAAAACTAACAGAATTAAAGAAGTAGATTTCTCATTTTATCGATCGCCGATAATTATTTCAATTTATTTATTTTTACTATTACTTTCAATGTAAGATATTATATCTTTGCTTGTTATGACTGACTTTTTCAATACACGGCATAAAATAAAATGTATCTCAGTAATTTTTCTACATTTTTAATCCAGGCGCAGATGTTCTTTATCTGGATATATGCGCGTTATATTTTCGTCACGAAGAAATAGTATACTATTCCATCTTGACTATAGTCTACTCGATGAGATTAGATGAATGACGATATAGTCTCAGTTCCTGACGCTATCGCAGTGATATATTATAAAGCTTGACGAAATATAAAGTGAAAATTAATTGAATTTTTCAATGAAAGTTATAATTCAATGCTTCTTATTTTCTGACCTGATTGAATAATTATTTTTTAAAAGTCTTTGTCATGTTGTTAAATAACTGTATATGAATTATATGTACATATGTGACGGTCTGAATAAAAAAGTCACTTTAATTTAATTTGTTCTGACGCAGATTCGTAGATCTGGTCAGTAAGTTTATTTCAATGAAACACAAGTTGACGCCGTAGCAGTCAGACAAGGAATGATGCTTTTGGGGCCGAGGCCCTGCCGGGTCGGTCCCATGATAAAAGAGTACAGTCCACTTCCCTTATCAGTTCAAAGGGAGGGAGTAATATATATATATATATCTATTCTTAGCCTACGAAACTACTCTGTTTTAGAAGAGTGCGTTTTATAAAGCTAGAATATTTTTACTTATTCTTTCTAGCTTTACACCTCCCCGGTTAGAGTGAATTTCTCCTGAAATTCTTTGTATTTTTATAGATTATTTCCTTCTGAATATGCTAGCTTTATTATGTAACTTACTCTCTCTTTTTTCCTTTATCTTATTCGTGGTACAACAACAGAGGTTTGGAAGACATTTTTGAATTATTTCGCAAATATTGCATTTATAAAGTGCAAAGTCTTAAATAAGGATTAACGGAGTGCCTAAGTAAGCTAGAATATCCGTTGCCTTGTTTCACAAAGAATGAGTTCGTATAATAATTTGTATTTCATAAAAAACAGTTTCTAAAATATAAAATAAAGCGATTAAGCTACTGGTAGTAAGGCTTCAATCTATTAGCATGTACAGTGTAATGCTGATTATTGTACAAAATTTCATAATCAGAAGAACGGACGCGTTTGCATATGGTGTAGGGTCCAAGCCATTCACTATCTAATTTTGTTGCTTTGCTATCATTATGCAATAATACTAAATCTCCTGGTTCGAAAAGAGGATTACTAATGATTATTTTTGCATCCTGCTGCCTTTTTAATCGTTCCTGTGTTTTTTGAATGGCAGTTCTTCCTTTCTCCAAATATCCCTCATGTCTCTTTCGCCAAATGTCTAACAATTCTTGATGGGTTAACGACGTGGTTGTTGCTAAGGCTGAAGGTAAATTGGCTTTTCTTCCGAATGTCATTTCAAATGGCGTTAAACCTGTACTCTCGTGGACTGCGGTATTAAATGCTAAGCATATTAGGTTCAAGTTTTGGTCCCATTCCGTCTCATTATCGGCCATGTATGTCTTTAACAAATCTTTAATTGTTCCGTGAGTTCTCTCGAGGGCTCCATTGCTTTGTGGATGGAAAGCCGTTGTTCTGATGTGCTTGATTCTAAGAAGGTTTTCAAATTTTTGAACCAATTCCGATACAAAGTTAGCGCCCTGGTCAGTTAAGATGTGCTTTGGAGAAGAAAATATGTAAATGTAATGATCCAGCAGGTTTGTTAGTATGCTTTCGCTCGTCGTTTCGCATAGTGCTATAAGAATTATATATTTTGTGAGCACATCTTGAATGGATAAAATATATTTGTTTCCACTCGTTGTTTCCGGTAGTGGGCCAACTATGTCCATCGCGATCTTCTCGTTCGGCTGCGTCGGCGTTTCCGGAATGACTGCTTCAACCTTGGGACGAATTCGGGTCAGTTTTTCACGTTGGCATGCTTGACATTTCTCAACGAAGTCGATTACATCTTTCTCCATATTTTCCCACGATGTTTGTTCGCGTAATCTCTTGATTGTTTTATTTTCGCCAAAGTGGCCAGTGGCCACGTTTCCGTGTGCCTCCCTCAACAGATTTTGTTTCTCTTCTTCACTTAATTTTTTGTCAGGTCGTTCACACAGGAAAAATGTGTGTTCTGTAAATTTTGTCTGTAGTAGAAAATTCAACATATCTCCGATGCGTACACGTTCCGTAACTTTGATTGAGGGATCTTCCATGTGAAATTTGAGTATGCTCCAGCTTTTGTTTCTGGTGAAATCTTTAATTTTGAGGTAGAGGAGTTTGACCCATTTTTCTTCGTCATAGTCTGGTAACTGGATTCTTAGCAAAGAGAAGATATTTTGTTTGCTAATTTTAATCCAATTCTTTCCAGTGGCAACAGGTTTGATTTTTAATTTACTTGGCAGGCGGTTCCTTTTCCAGATTGCGTAATCTTTTTGAATTTCCTTTTCGTCTGTCGGTTCATGATTTCGCAATCTTTCAGAAATTGGTTGGTTATCTTCGCCTGATAATGGTGGTGATGCATCAATCTCATCGACTTCTTGGGAGTCATTTACATGATTGATTTGTGCATTCTCTGTCAACTGTTCTGAGAGATTTTGATCTTGAATAGGATGCATTCTTGAAAGCGCGTCAGCTGCCGTGTTTTCCTTCCCTTTTTTATACACGATCTTATATGCGTATGCTTCCATCTGAAATCTCCACCTCATCAACCTGGAAGAAGGGTCTTTCACGTTAAAAAGCCACGTCAAAGCCTGATGGTCCGTTTGTATTACGAATTTACGTCCGAGAAGATATTGTCGAAACCGCCTAACTGCCCAGACGATTGCTAAAGTTTCTTTTTCGGTAGTAGTGAAGTTTAGCTCAGGTTCATTCAGAGTTCTTGAAATGTAGCAAACTGGGTGTCCCTTTTGAGATAAAATTGCCCCCAGTCCAACATTGCTCGCATCGGTGGTCAACATAAATGTGTCCTTAAAGTCAGGGTATCTTAATACTGGTGCTGAGAAAAGAGCATCTTTCAATGTTTTAAAACTTGTTTCGCAAGACGGTGTCCAATTGAAGGGTTGATTTTTCTTTGCCAGTTCTTTTAGTGGTTTAGCTATCGTAGAGAAGTTTTTAATAAATTTCCGGTAATATCCAGCTAGTCCAATGAAAGATATGACTTCTTTTTGTTTTTCAGGTCTTTTGAAATTTTGGACAGCTGATAATTTTTGTGGGTTTGGTTTCACTTCATTTTCCGTGATCACCTGTCCCAGGAATTCCAGTTCCGGTCGAAGGAACTTACACTTGTCTGGTTGGAGTTTGAGTCCAGTAGCCCGTAAGCGTTCAAATAAGATGACCAGATTTTCGTTGTGTTCTTGGAGTGTACTTCCAAAGACAACAATGTCGTCTAGATAAGCGAAGCATATTTTTCCTAACAGTCCTCTTAATGCTGTTTCCATCATTCTTTGAAATGTGGCTGGAGCGTTTTTGAGCTCGAACGGCATGCGATTGTAGTGAAAATGTCCTTCAGGTGTAGAAAACGCAGTATATTTCTTTGAGTCCTCGTCCATGGGAATTTGGTTAAATCCTGAGCTCAAATCGAAGGCTAAAAAGAATTTTGCTTTTCCTAGTTGGTCCAGAATTTCATCGATTGCAGGAAGTGGGTAGGCATCTTCATCTGTTTTTTCATTTAACTTTCTAAAATCAATAACAAGCCTCCATTTAGGTTTTCCCGACACGTCGCATTTTTTCGGGACGAGCCAAAGTGGTGAATTGAATGGTGAGTTCGACGCTTCTATTATTCTTTTAGTTAGCATTTCGTTTACCTGTTTTGAAATTTCTTCTTTGTGGCATTCCGGATGTCGTGGTTGACGTATATTAATGTTTGTTTCATCTTTCATGGCGATTTTATGTGATGCTAGACTTGTGCAGGGTAGTGGATCTCCCTTTAGTAAGAAAATGTCGTGATAAGAGATAGCTATTTTTTGTATCTGTGTTCTATGGGTATCTTCGATATGTTCAAGCCTTAAATTTCCGTTCAGTAATTTCAATCTAGCATTTAGTTCTTCCTTTGTGATGTAAGTTATGCGCTCCTCTCGATCCGGACTGACATTGATAAACTTATAATTTATCTTTTCATCACTTAATCTCAAGTCTGTTTCGGTATGATTACTAACAGGAATAATTACTTGTGAGTCAACGATACGGTAAATAGAATTTGGAATGTAGGGATTATCTTCTATGAGAATGTGCCCCTGTTTTTTGTTTGTTTCCACGGTTATCATTTGTATAGTGTTCCTTGGGATAAGAATACCGTCATATTCCAAGGGATAGACCTTATTGTCGAGTCGGAGGGACCTGTTGGACAAGTTAAACTGATAAGAGTACAGGAATGGTGTTCCGATGATGCCTTCCTCGGGTATAGGAAAATTTTCTGGTACAATAACGAAGAGATGCTCTTTCCCTTGAAATCTAAACTTGGTGGCTTCGTTTGTCTGGTGCTTATCATTACCCATTGAAAACTCTTTGTTCATTGAAATTCTCTGGTGGTATTTGTTAATGCAATTTTCTTTTATTAGATTTATCGATGCGCCACTATCTACTAATAATTTTACAGGTTTAGTTGCTCCGCGTAAGTGCCCTCTGATAGAATATAATCTTCCAGATATTGCTGATACTCTGTCTCCGACTCCGTTTCCCGGATATATTCTTGTTCCTCCATTTTTTCTTGCAGTTGAGTTATACGATCCGGAGGTCGGCCTCTCGAGGCTTCGATCTGAAAATTTTTCCGTTTAGAAAAACATTGGTTTTCGGTATGTCCAGGTATTTTACAGTGACTGCAAAGTAACTGGGTTCTCAGCTGCAAAGGTTTGCTGTGATTTGGAGAATTGTTTATCAAAGGGTATTTTTGTTCATTAAATTGGGAGTTAAGGGTTTCAAAAGGATTTTTATTGAGGTGTGTGCGAATAGGTACTTGGGATTTAATCGTGTTTCTTGACTGACGAATTTTACTTCTTTCAGCTAACCAGACTTCAGATTGTATTGACATTTGTTGTGCTTCTCTAATATCGCTAGGATTTTTACTTGAAACTCGGTCTGAAAGTTCTTCTCTTAAATTCATGATGTATTTTTCAAGAACTGTTTGCTCTTCATTTTTTATGCAAATTTCTCGTTCGTGTGTTAAAGGATTTTTCGACTGTACAGCATACAAAAGTTCGTGCATTCTTTGGTTGAATCTTGCATTAAAATTCTGCGAACTTTCTCCAGCTCCTTGGATTACTTGTGATAGTTTGGTGCGATGAGTTTCTAGTGATCCAGTAGTTCCGAAGTTAGTTCTAAGAGCTTTGAAAAGATCATCATAATTTTGAATTGATAAGAAACGAATAGATTTTTCCGCTTCTCCTTCGATTTTTTCTGCAATGATCCAGTCTAATAAAACTCCTGGATTTGAACACTGCGATTTAATTCTTTTCACAAGAGTGATGAAGGGTTCAACTCCCATATCGTCTTGGCCGTTAAATTTCTTAATTAATTTAACCGCATCTCTCGCAGGGATAGTTTCGCTCATGGTGGAAATTCTTGCATTTGACCTTTGTGAAAGCCTGTCACTTATAAGGGTGGCTTCATTTGGGGTTATTACTCTTTCATTCGTCACACTCTGTAGAAGCCTAGTGTCAATTTGTTCTCTCTCTAACGAATGTGCTGATTCTACAAGCAACGCGTCATTGTTACCTACTCTAGATTCTTCATCGTTCTCCATTTCGCTTTCATCCGAAGTCACCAAATCAAAATTTTTTGCTATCGAGCGAATTTCCTCTTTACGAGTATTTATTGCAAGTTCCATGTTAGAAATCCGATCTGATAATTTTTGTAGCATGCCAATTATGTCAGCATTAGTAGATAGAAGAGGGGTATCTTCCGTCTGTAAAGGTGCGTTCTTCTGATTTCCGTCTGCCATGGTTTTCTTCTTAATAGTGTGTGTGTAAGTGTGTGTGTGTTTAATAGTGTACCTAAATCTTCGAGTTCCCTACTTATGTTAGCGGATGTCGGGTGGTGTGTCACGCCGCGTTATCTAATCTCTATATCGTTCGGTACAATGATATGCTCGCGTACGCGTATAGCCCGTGGCGAAGTCAGCCCTCTAGCCAGTGACTATTTTCTAATTTAAATTCACTATTTGAAACGAAAGTGCTACAACTTTGGCCAAATATTGTGAATGAATCGATGAACGTTTTTTTAACGAAAGGTCTAAGTCACGCGTAGTCGACTAGCCTTACGAGGTTTTGGAGAGTCGTGACAGAACACTCCTCATTATTTTGTTATTCTTCCTCTTCTTTTTACTCACTTGAGATTCCCATTGAAGGTAGTTCGTGGCTGCTTCAGTGGATTTACTCGTTTCATTCAGCCGTGGGTTTCAGAGTCCGTGAATTCTGCAATTCCAACGGTGCCAACTTGGTTGGGTGACGTCTCGCCTTTTAGTCTATTGTTTTAAGACAAGGAATCACTGTGAGCCTACTTAGTTCAGCCCAGTACGTGTTTTCCTGATTTTGATTCCGTAGAAAGGTTCTTATTGATACTTTGTGAGAATGACGTATCAATCAAAAGTATCCTGGCATGGATCGCCAATTTATGTGACGGTCTGAATAAAAAAGTCACTTTAATTTAATTTGTTCTGACGCAGATTCGTAGATCTGGTCAGTAAGTTTATTTCAATGAAACACAAGTTGACGCCGTAGCAGTCAGACAAGGAATGATGCTTTTGGGGCCGAGGCCCTGCCGGGTCGGTCCCATGATAAAAGAGTACAGTTCACTTCCCTTATCAGTTCAAAGGGAGGGAGTAATATATATCTATTCTTAGCCTACGAAACTACTCTGTTTTAGAAGAGT
>CAKNXH010052859.1:7050-21080 GCA_932178445.1 Andricus quercusramuli
ATTACCATAACTTCCCTACTCTTCAATAAAATGTATTAATATTATAGGTCAATCGATTCGTCCCAAACCAAGGCATCTTTTATATTCTTGCGTCAACTTTGAATTATGCGAATGAAAAAAGTTTTGCTATAAAAAACCGATTTTTAAAATATTATTGAGTGCTAGAAAAAAAATGCATTAAATATTTTTTGAAATCCTTCGGTCAGTTTCAAGATATTAGTGAGGAAAATAAGCTCTCCTAATTTCATCAATTTATCTGCAACCGTTTTCTAGTTATCGTGTTCACAAAAAAGCGTGACATCCACACATCCACACATCCATACATCCACACATCCATACATCCACACATCCACACACACACACATCCGGACAATTGCTTAGAACATTGTATTAGACATTTTTAAATTAGGGAGGGTTCAATTAAATGAATTTAAAAAATTTGAAAAATGTCACCATTACAAAGCTTCCTCTATGAGGAAGCAAAATGTGTAATAGGTATATAATTATTGATAGTTTTAATATTGTGAAAACGTAAACAGAAAATAACCTCATTTTTTTAGTCACTGCATTTGATCAAATTTCGTGTGCTAGATCTAGTTACTTAAAATGTTAATGATTTTTAATTATAATATTCAGTATTATAAAAGAATTTCAGCATTGTCGTTATTACTTATCGTGATAAAAATTCTAATAAACATTTATCTCCCTGGCGGACCGGCCGAACGCAAACATTACGCTACAGCGTAACGGTAAAGTAATGGTAAAGTAATGGTAAAGTAATATGGCATTATAATTAATAAAGGAAACAAAATTAATATGTAAATTGTTGCAATTATAATAAAACGTTAAAATTTACATTAAATGGTCATGCCGTAATTGCAACAAGTTGCTTTCTCAGCGTTAAAAAATAAAAAAACAAAGTGGCTGTCATTCAAGTCGGGTCCCTGCAGACTGGCAAACCACTTAAAGCCACGTTAGCGGGTTGCCAATATGCAGGGGCCCGACTGCAATGACGGTCACTATGTTTTTTTATTTTTTAATGCTGCAAAAGCAACTTGTTGCAATTGCGGCATGACCGTTGAACGTAAATTTCAACGTTTTATTATAATTGCAACAGTTTACATATTAATTTTGTTTCCTTTATTAATTATAATGCCATATTACTTTACCATTACTTTAGCATTACTTTACCGTTACGCTCTAGCGTAATGTTTGCGTTCGGCCGGTCCGCCAGGGCTCGACTTATTCTTGTGACCACTTTATTTCTTATGAATAAAATATTAATTTTATTCGATAATGTTTTTAACTGAAATAAAAACTAAACATTTTAAAAGAAAATCCATTTTCATTATGATTAATTTTCATAGAGTCCATCAGACTTATTAGAACTATCAGAAGATTCGATTTTGAGGTTGTTTCGACGGCTTTCATCTCGGAGGTCTCAATCAATATAAAACTAACAATACATCTTTCATTCCATTAAAGTATAGTAAAAAAAACAAAAATACACTTAAAATACACCTCCAAATTGCTAAAAACTGATTTCAAGCAAAAACTTAACCTTTTTCACGAAGACTGGGACAACGACTCACGATTACTAGTACATGACAGGTTTGGAAATCACGATAACTGGGACATCGGTGCTTTTTGACTTTTAATTGCTTATAAATGAAAAATTAATATTAAATATAATGTAAGAACAATTTTTATGATATTCTAGGATGTTTAATGCTTCAATCAGTACCAATCATTTTTCAAATAATCCTACAAAAACAATTTTCTAAACATTAGAAGTCGATGAAATCTCTTATGGTCACGATTACTGGGACGTTTACCTTACTGTCCTTCTAATTTAGTTGAAAAAATTGAAAGTGGAATTGAAGTAGACGGCGAATGGCGTAGAGACATAAGAATGGACGCTTTTCAACCTCTTGCAGTTAACGTTACGCGAAATCTTTCTGCAGTTCTTATAAGGAATAATTTGAAACATTACTTCATGAATGAAGGGAAAATCTCCTGGCAACAAGAGAAAGTGGACAAGGGATCAATTTAAGACCATGTATTACGTATCCGATCTCTATACCTAATCTATGTTTCAAAAGGACATACAATAATTCTAAATATATTACTTTTGTTTGGTTTTCGGCTCGTCTCCAAGAGTGGACGCCCTTGAGGGCCGTCGAGGTCCCTCTCGTCGACTTTTGTGCACCTACTTCCCCCAGTTACTCTTCATGCTTCGCCCCGAACGGACGTGTGTCAGCGCGTATATGGCTACGCGGTAGCCATCGGCCGGACAGTGCAGTGTAGTTACTCGTTGTATTTCACCCAACACGGACGTGCGGTAGAGGTTATAGTGTAGTGGAATGTAATGTGAAGCCAATAAACCAGTGATCGTAACAACATTTGGCGCCTCTAGTTTCTTGCGCCCGTCACCCTCTACTTCCTGCAGTGTTTCTGGGCTCTCCAGTCACCCCTCCCTCCAGCAAATATAAACATTGGTCCTTCGAGCCGGATGCAGCTACGACAGGGAGGTGATCGTGGCGTCAAGGGAGGCAGAGAGCAGGAGTCATCGGGTGTCGTCAGCGAGAGTCGAGCCCGCAGCTTTCCGACTACAAGCCCGACGCAATCGCACATAGCATGTCGCACATCACATATCATATTCGGACTTATATATTACTTTATTAATAATTCGCCATTTCTATACTTCTACGCACGCAAAACGCGTTGCAGATACTTCACTACCTCTTCTTCCCTCTTATTCCTCCTTTATTGATTTTATTGTTTTAGTAGTCTTAAAATTACTACTGTTACAATTGGCATTGTATATGGCGTTTTATGAACATAGATGCATCCATTCCATTCTCGGCCCCTTCCTTATCTGCCATCTTACTTATTATTTCATCAAGAGCTGCTGTGTTTCTTTGTTCAAATCATTCATTTCATAACCTGTTCAATTCAAGTTCACAGAGTTACCGTTACGCATTGATTTGATAATTTCTTGAGCACTTTTTGTACGGTATCCCGTGAATTTTCGGCAATCTCTTGCTCAATCTTCTGTTCAGCATCTACAAATGTCACCTGATCTATAATGTTTTAGACTGTCCTGTCACAAACTCTTGGACTATTTCCCACATTCCTCTCTGGTTAATTTTGTGTTCAGTTGATCTATATCTTTGATTCCCTTTGGTTTTCTTATTAATGCGACTACATGATTTCTGCAACTTTTATAATTCACCCAATCTTCTACACTTTTCCTCTGCTTGAACTCTCACTCCTCGATCACACGCGGTCGAGAATTCTCCTATGCATACCTATATCTCCTTCCTTCTGAAAGAAATTATAACTCTACTATTTAGATATTTACCAAGGTGCATGTGTATATTGTGGGGGCATGTGTGCATATATAGACGTCATATAGGTCGTATATTGCTACCTCACTATATAATCTCATTTCATGGATAGCTTTATGTGGATGTTCATTTCTATGCTTGACATATCATGTATCTATTCATATTCATAATTGAATCTTCTTTCTTTGGTTTGGTTTCGGTCGAAAATTCGCCCATGCATGCCTCTATCTCTTTCTTTCTTAAAGAAATTATAGTGCTACTATCGAGACATTTATTGTGGGATATGTGCGTTCTATATACATTACAAGTGTTATGGAGGTATATGCATATTGTAGATTGTTGTATTATTACACATTTTATTCTTTATGGACAAGTTTATCTAGATGTATAATTTCGATTTGATATACCATATTTCGGGTCTCATTCATAGTCATATATTATTTCTGTGTTGGTCATTCACCATTTTTATTATTATAATAAAATTAGAAACAGTGTAACTCGCAATTGCTGATCAATCTCGCTAGCAATAACTTCAAACGAAGAGCTTCAAAAATCATCATGCCTCACAGTTCACACAGAAATACACAAACTGACTGACAATTCCATAGTAAGATTGACACTCTTTACTGCAATCACGTTCAATAAGCAAAGCTCTTCACAAGGCCACATTAGTATCCAAGATCATTCATTTCAGGCGTCAATCACCCAACCAAAACTTTTCGTCACACAGTTCGTAATCATTTCTCTCCACACATCCTTTTTCTGGCATACAACTTCCGCCTCTTCGAAATCCATACATCTTCTCAGGCATGCTCTTGTGTTTCTATGGCTTTTGATATCTTGTCGACATAGAGTCTCATTTACTTATTTCCACCATTCTTTCTGCGATATGCCTCTGGATACGCTGCCATTCTTTTTCCTTGAATACACATGTTTCGTTAGTCGTTCTCGCTTCATTCTCTCAACATGGCCCAACCATCTAAACAAATTTCTTTTCACTTGTCAAACAGCGTTTCCTCCTTACCACATTCTTGGAAAATCCTCTCATCACTGTCTTTGTTAATTAGCCTCTTACATTCACCATTTTTATACTTCTATGCATGCACCCAGATAGCAAGCGTGCGACGCACGTTACTCGCACTGCATGCGAGGCACGCCGTGCGTGCCGAAACGCAGCGTTACCGCTCGCACTTCGTGCAGGCACATATGTGCGAGGCATATGAGTCGCATATCGTGATACCGCCTGATTACGTGGCAAGAAAAATCCATATAACATGGTGTTCCTTTCGGTTGCGGTGGTTAGGCTAGGTCTTTTATCGATTCGTTATTGAATGTTGACAATTTGCAGTCTTCTTGTTCTCGGGCACTTAGATATATTTCATAATTTATATGTACGTACAATTTATTTCGGAGTGCAAACGGTTTTCGTGTTCAGTTTATTTTATATTTCATTTGATATTTTAATACTTATATTTTGTAATGTATCGTTTAGATCATTTTGACTCGCAATGTATTTTTTTTCAAGTGAAAAGAGAGAAATGATTTTTAAACATTGCTATATGTTTATCCAAACGTGTATAGCAAATAAGAGAACACTTTATTTCATAATTGACACAAATCCAGTCAGAGTTACGTGAAATTCTGAAAATATTGATTAAATAGGTACACATAACCTCAATTTCTGGTGCGGTAAACAAAACCCCGCCGTAGATTGCACTTTCAAAAATCAAAATAAGTAGAAAACATACATTGAACATACTGAAAAATTTCCCTACCATACATTCTCCCGATTATTATAGTAGAGAACGCGCAGTTTTCGAAATTATGAAGAGATTCAAGACAAGGTAGATAAAGCATATTTTGTTTTTTCCCATTCCTCCCGCAACAAAATTTTTGTTTCAGAACGTTTTCGCACGAAACTTTTTTTGTTTATCCTGTTATCTGCCTTTTATTCAACAATCTATATTTAAATATTGTACATATATATATACCGTCCGCAAGAACCTGCAACGTGTACTCGCATTATACCAGCACGACGTGATATACGCACGACGTGCGACGCACCTGTCACGCATATGAGGACGCATCTGCGTCATTGCTTGCGTGCACGCCGTGCGACAAAATCCGCACGCGTGCGACGCATGTGCGTCGACCCCGGCATTCGACCCCACTGTCAATGCTTCATCAATTGTCGAGCTGAGTGACGTTCAGCGACGATGTGCCGCAACAATCCTGGACAAGCCCGCAGCTGATTGGTCACCTAGGCACCGGCGTTCAAGGAGAATCGTATAGGACTCACCCATCAGCTTCCAGATGCGGACCATGAGGGAGCAACTTCTACGCAGACATCGAGAGTGCTTCCGTCAACGCCCGCACTCAAATCTACGAGCATCGACGCAGGTTCAGCAGCAGTCAGCCCAAGAACAATAGCAGCCGGCCAATGGACTACACAACGTCGGATCCACAAATGGTGGAACAACAACTATAACGATGGCTGCTCAGCCACAGGCAGTACAAGTCATTCAGCAACCCCTCAACAGTCAGACATACCACATGCCCGTTTATTCACAACATCGGAGAACCAATGGGCGCTGCCACAGTGCTTTCATTCTCGAAGAGCTTGGACGACAATTGGAGGTTTTTGCAACTGGGCCTTCGGCTGATAGTATCATGCAGATGAAGAATCCCTTGCAGAGTCAGATGCAGGAGCTGCAGAGCAGATGAATCAACAGGCTAATCGACCAAATCAACAGTCAGACCAGATCAACCAACAGGCGAATCGGCAGGTCAACCAAAGGTTTAATGTCCGGATAGGACAGCAGCGGCATTCGCAGAATTTCGCTCTTCGGAATCAATATCAAATTCAGCAGCAGACGCTGAGGGCGTCGCCTCAACAGATTAACTCCCAGATCACTCAGATTCAGCTGACGACTCAGCAACAGCCTTTCGCCTCACAACAAGAACAACTGATGACTGGTCCTCCGATGACTCAGCAGAGATCTCAGTAAATTAGTCCTCAGGGGCACTTGTCGCGACAGATTTTCTTCAGCAATCATTGCCTGCTCAACAGTTCCAAGGACGACAACCAATGGCAAGGACTAAATCTCGCCGACCCACGGTTCCGCCATTTGCGAGCTGTCAATCTTCTACCATCGAGCCGACGCTTGCCCTTTGTTCCTGCGGACCGAGCTGCGCGCGCAATATCGCTCCACTTACTACATACCACATCATGGAGCATGGCAATGGGGAGATCGTCATCGCCGCCTGGAAGTAATCTTCAACGCATCAACACCTACGTCTACTGGCTACAGTCTCAATGACACGCTTCCCTGGGCCCAAATTGCAAATCAATTCAAGCCGCGTACAAATTCGATGGAGACGACACAAACGTGATTGCGGCGCTGAATCCTGCCTGATGCATCGGCAGACTCCGGTGAACGAACAAGACCTCGATTTGCAACGCACTGTTATTGAGTGCTTGGGAGAATGACCCCGTCGCATACTATCCACAGTTGGCTGTGACAACTACCCGAGTTCTTTTGGAGGATCGCTTTGTCGATGACATATCGGCGGGATGCAATGACCTTCGAGAAGCGAAGCGGCTTCAGGAACAGCTTATCGGCGGATTTCGTCTCCGCAAATGGATCGTCAATTAACCGGAGCTGCTAGAAGATTTACCAGAACAAGACCGTCATCGCTCGACCCGACTTCAACTTTGCAGCGATGGCATCACCAACGAGCTCGGCGTTTGCTGGGATCCACAGAGTGATTGGGTTCATCTGACTCCCCGGAGATTCACTCGCATCGTTCGACTAAGCGCACCATTTTCGACACCCTGTTAAATGGTTTAATCCTTGCGGTTAGATCGCGCCCGTCACTCTAATGCGAAACTAAATCATACGAATATTACTCCTAGACACAAGGTTAAAGATTGTAATTGACATTAATCGACTTGCAACTTTCTCAAAGGTTTTTGTGGGTTTCCTTTGAGTTTAGCACGGCATAAGCCGAGGTTGCTAAGCGGCATGGGGCCCACGCACCATTCGGTGCCTCTCATGACCGTCAAGTCAGAATAAATGAGCGAGTGTTATTGAACGCGAAGCGACGACATCAGCGACTTCAGACGAATCAGAGCATAGAAATTCGGCCTAACAGCGGGCGGCTAGCAGATAATCGTTCAAGGAACGAGGCGGGCGGTATGTTTGGTTTTCGGCTCGTCTCCAAGAGAGGACGCCCTTGAAGGCCGTCGAGGTCCCTCGTCGACTGTTGCGCACCTACTTCCCCCAGTTACTCTTCATGCTTCGCCCCGAACGGACGTGTGTCAGCGCGTATGTGGCTACGCGGTAGCCATCGGCCTTGCAGTGCAGTGTAGTAACTCGTTGTGTTTCACCCAACACGGACGTGCGGTAGAGGTTATAGTGTAGTGGAATGTAATGTGAAGCCAATAAACCAGTGATCGTAACAACATTTGGCGCCTCTAGTTTCTTGCGCCCTTCACCCTCTACTTCCTGCAGTATTTCTGGGCTCTCCAGTCACCCCTCCCTCCAGCAAATATAAACAACTTTTCTTTTATGAACACTTTAATTTTTGGTAAGAAACGAATAAAAACATCAGTTTTATACTTACATTTTCTAATATTTCTTATATAAACCTTCCTTATAATACCTATTAAGGCACATATTACTTTATATCGGTTCGACAAATATTATCTTCATTAATGAACACAGCAAGCAATCACAGTAAACATATTTGTACTTTGCTTGTACAATCACATGAAAACTTGTATCATATCGTGAAAAGCTAGATACTTGTAAATAAGAAGAAATAGAAATTCTGAATAAAGAACGTTAATAAAAAAGATACATCAACTTGGAAAGTTTAACACTTTGACTTGTACTTATAATCTATCAATCTTTTCAATAAATTATTCATTTGCTTTCCGTATCTGCAAGGTAAGAAGTTATGTAGGCTTGAATTTGCAATCTGTCTTTCTTGTCTGGAAATTCTTCAATTTCTTTGGCAAGCCACAATCCCCACTGTTGAATATGGTTTAAGTTAGGACGCATCTGTTTGTTGGAGAGCGGTTCCGAAATTGCTTGGTCGCATTACACTTCATCACACTGAATGCGAGACGACAGTGTCGATGATTCGCATTACAAAGTATTGGTTCGCATTAAACTTCAAGACGCCGAATGCGAGATCTAAATATTAAGATATTATAAAAAAATCAAGCGGTTCCTGTTTATTGTAAAACTTTTTTAAAATAATGTAAAATAAATATATAAATATTAATAAATAAATAACCACTTTATAAAATATTGAATAAAATTTTAATCCGCGGTTACGCATTCAAAAGTATTCCAATAACTTTTGGAATTTGCAAAATTTAAACCAATGCGACATTTCGCATTAAAAAGTTTTCAATTCACGCACAACATTCTTCTCATTCAACCGCATTTAAAATCATTAAAGCTAATTCGAGCTCTCGCATTAAAAAGTTTTCAGTCGATAAAAAATTTCGACTCATTCTATCGCATTCAAAAGTATTTAAACATATGTGAAGTTTCGCATTGAAAAGTTTTTACCTCGCTTAAAAAATGAGTCTCATTCTTTCGCTTTCAGAAGAATTCAAAGTAATGCGAACTCTCGATTTAAAAAGTTTTCATTTCGCTCTGAAATTTGCTCTCATTCGGTCGCATTAGAACGAATGTGAAGTCTCGCATTAAAAAGCATTGCGTGCAAAAATTTTTATCTTTCGTATTCAAACGCATTCAGGAATTTAATGCTATATAAGAAGTATCGCATTTAAACGTTTTCGGCTAACCTCCAATGTGAAACAGATACATAACAGACTTCACGGAAACAAATCGTGAATGCGAGACAATACTTTTGAATTTTACTTTTCTTACAGGGATATATTATTTTAATTAATAATTTTATACACATTAGGTTATGCAAATCTATAGTTTAAAAAGTGCATTTATAATTCAAACTTACTCCGTCGTAGTTATAACTAGCCATTTTAAATTCTTCTGTTAAACTGCAAAATGAAATTAATAAATTTAAAAAAAAATATATATATATATATATTCGGTTTCGATTCCTTTGGAATAGAACCGAAGGGCTTATGACAAAGCCACCGAACGCGTCCTCGGGTTGCGGATAGAGGGTCCCCGTACCAAGGGTTGCTGCTGAATACGGTTACAATAATTAATAAGCAGTCGCGGACAATTGTACAGGGATGGTCCCGAAGGAATAACCCCTAAGCGAAGGTGTGAGAACCGTGCCGGAAGCTGCATGGCACCTGGGTTAGGTGTCTTTAACGGTGACTCTGGGATACCGGCGACCTCTCAGAGTATCAGCCTTATCCTTGCACGCGGGGCTCTACAAGGATGTACGAACCCTTTCCCTAGCTGCTCGTGGGAACAACAATGAAACCAACAAACCACGAAAATCTTATAGATGCGGTTCAAAACGATCGAACGCGCAAAGTACCCGACAATGGATCGGCAAGTAATGCCGATCATCCTAGAGTTCGGGGTGCTGAAAATAATTTAAATGGAAACACGACGACGAACCGGCGAAACGCCCACATTGAGTGGACGGATCAACTTAAGAATGACGTGCTAGACTAGTACACGGAGAAAAAAATCCGGGGTTTGGCGCAAGAGAGTTCAAGGCGCTAACGCATGGACTATTCAACAGGCGCATATAGCAGGCGTCTATTGTTTTATTTCCAAGAGCTTCCACGGACTTTCTCGGTGAGACTCCTTGCGATTTGCCTTTAGACCACGCCGTCTGCCTGTTGACACGTTCGCACCACTAAATGTTCGCAAGGAGACTCACCGAGAAAGTCCGTGGAGGCTCTTGGAAATTTTGCTCGCACTTTTAGAATTAATTCGTGACAAATGTTCACGCGCTAATCCCTACATTTTTCTCTCCGTGTACGATGCCAGAATTATCCCTGTTCGCGGAGGCTTTATGACGCGTATGCATACTCTGTGGTGCCAGAAACACCCAGAGCTTCAGCACGTTTCGCATCAGTCTTTGCGAAATCAAGCCGACTACCTCCGGAAAAATGGCTATGTACGCGGAGCGCTTCCTCAACCGCTGCTTGAACAAGCTGCAGACGAAGACGGAATGACATTAAGACCAACCGCAGAAAGCAGGCACCTTCTGGAAGATGATCGCAATTTCAGTACAAGGAGGAACATCAACATGCAAGTTCCTGTTAAGCCCCAAGATCTGGCTGAAATGGATGCCTCCCTTCGTGGAGATATCTCGCAAGAGTCCGACCTCTGGACCATCAATTGCTCAGTTTATGGTGCTGCGAGAGCTTTGGCTGATTTAAATCGAAGGCTGAAACCGACGATGGATCAAAAGACCAGAAGACGCTTGCATCAACTGAACAAGAAAATTGGATGGGCAAGACAGAATGCGTCCCGTGTTCAATGTGTGATTGACTACATAACATCAGGTAGACCGTTCACGGAAAGGGTTCGAAAGTTCGCCCAAGAACTAAGGACCTTGAGCCACACACTAAACAAGTCAAAGCTGCTAACAATCAAGCAGAATATTGTTGACAAAATAAGGATGTTATCTGACCACGGTGTGCCTCGACTAACTTGAACTCAAAAGGGCTTGCATATACCGGTTTTTTTCTGAATATGCTTCTGGGCTGTCCCACGATCATTTTGAGCCCAAAAAGAAAAAAATCGCTTGGGCCGTTTTTGAGAAAACTCTTTTTTTGATTTTTTTGAGGAGGTTAATTAACATATTTTAATGAAAATAAGTTACACGTGGAATTTCATTTGCTCAAACAAATCAGTTTGGCATCCAAAAAAGGGCTACAGGTGCTGAACATCTTACGAGAACTGAAACCCTCAAATATTTTTGAAAAATGGTGCAAAAAGTGGGGAAAAATCAGTTTTTTGAAAATTGCCTCATTCCAGTTCATCCTGTGTCCCAAAGACCTGAAAAAGAATTAAAGTTCTTTAAATTTTCTGCAAAATAAAAAAAACGAATGTTCTATCTCCAAAAGTTTGGGAGTTATGGTCTTAAGATGTCGATTTTCAGCGACTAATTCGAATGAAAAAAAAATATGTATATAGTTTTGGGGAAATAACTTATTCCCTATGCATATCTGGTAAAAATGACCTAATAATTAATTGAAGAAAACTTAATTTTGAGTAGATCCAAAAAAACGACATTGCTGTAGCTCTAATAGGACCAAAATTAGGGCCTTTTGAAAATTACCCTTTTTTATGAAATTTTGTTGAACATCAATTTTATGAATAAAATTTCTCGTTTCTCAAAAGAACTCATTTCCTCGGCGTTTTAGGTGAAAGTTGACAGTGAGTTTTTGGAAAAAAACTTAATTTTGAGTAGATTTAAAAAGAAAACAATGCTCTGGCTGTAATAGAACCAAAATTATGGCCTTTTGAATATGACCCTTTTTTATTAAATTTTGTTCAATATAAATTTTTAAAATAAAATTCATCGTTCTTTGAAAGAACTCATTTCCCGAGCCACTTAGGAGAAAGTTGCCACCAGATCGGATAAGGAGGACCTGGTTTTTTTTCAAATCAAAAAAAAATTATTGTTCAGCTCTAATCGCATCAAAATTATGGACTCCTACACGGAGAGAAAAATGTAGGCGTTAGCGCGCTAACATTTGTCACGCATTAATTCTAAAAGTGCGAGCAAAATTTCCAAGAGCCTCCACGGACTTTCTCGGTGAGCCTCCTTGCGAACATTTAGTGGTGCGAACGTGTCAACAGACAGAAGGCGTGGTCCAAAAGCAAATCGCAAGGAGACTCACCGCGAAAGTCCGTAGAAGCTCTTGGAAATAAAACAAGAGACGCCTGCGATATGCTCCTGTTGAATAGTCCATGCGTTAGCGCCTTGAACTCTCTTGCGCTAAACCCCGGATTTTTTTCTCCGTGTAAAAATAACGCTTTTTATGGAATTTCGTTGATTTTTTTTTTATTTTTCGTTTCTGGAGGATGAGACATGGAAAAATGTTTTGATCATATTGTGTATCTTGTACCTGAATTAAAGAAAGACTTATTTATTTTAATTATGAACTGCAAACTTTTATTAACGATATTCTGAAAACATGATCGCGAGCTTAAAATGAGTGAACAAACTTTATCATCTTCAATGCTCAGGAACTTATTTCTTTTCAAAAATGAGATATTTTATTTTACAAATTGATAAGATTTTGATTTCTAATTTGGTTTCTTAAGAAAATGATAATTAACATAATTTCATTATAAAAGGATCATATTCAGAAGGCCATAATTTCGATGCGATTAGAGCTGAAGCATTATTTTTTTTAGATTTGAAAAAAAATCAGGTCCTCCTTAACCTATCTGGAGGCAACTTTCTCCTAAGCTGCTCGGGAAATCAGTTCTTTTAAAGAATGATAAATTTCATTGTAAAAATTGATATTGAAAAAAATTCAATAAAAAAGAACCATTTAGAAGGCCATTATTTTGGTTCTGTTACAGCCAGAGCATTGTTTTCTTTTTATATCTACTCAAAATGAAGTTTTTTTTTAATAAGTCACTGTCAACTTTCGCCTAAAATGCTGAGGAAATGATTTATTTTGAAAAACGAGAAATTTTATTCATAAAATTTATGTTCAACAAAATTTCATAAAAAAGGGTCATATTCAAAAGGCCCTAATTTTGGTTCTATTAGAGCTAGGGCAATGTCTTTTTTTTAGATCTACTCAAAATTAAGTTCTCTTCAACTAATTATGGGGTCATTTTTACCAGAAATGCATAGGGAATAAGTTATTTCCCCAAAACTATATACATTTTTTTTTCATTCGAATTAGTCGCTGAAAATCGACATCTTAAGACCATAACTCCCAAACTTTTGGAGATAGAACATTCGATTTTTCCTGATTTGCAGAAAATTTAAAGGACTTTAATTCTTGTTGAGGTCTTTGGGACACAGGATGAACTGGAATAAGGCAGTTTTTAAAAAATTGATTTTTCCCCACTTTTTTCATCATTTTTCAAAAATATTGAAGGGTTTCAGTTCTCGTAAGATGTTCAGCACCTGTAGCACTTTTTTGGATGCCAAACTGAATTGTTTGAGCAAATGAAATTCCACGTTTAACTTATTTTCATTAAAATATGTTAATTAACCTCCTCAAAAAAATCAAAAAAAGAGTTTTCTTAAAAAGGGCTCAAGCGATTTCTTTCTTTTTGGGCTCGAAATGATCTTGGGCCATCCCAGAAGTATATTTAGAAAAAAAAACCAGCATATGCAAGCCCTTTTGGGTTGAAGTCAGTCCAGGCACACCGTGTGACGCAAGGCGGAGGATACAGAAGAGGGAGAGATGGATCAGGGAGAATCAACAGTTTCTCGCTGACCCATCACGCCTCTTCAGTGATCCCCCTGTTTTTGTAAAAAATCCACCCAAGCCCAAGGAGGTGGAGACTTTTTGGAGAAAGGTGTACAAGATCCCGAAAACACTAGACTTGAAAGAAGATACTGACAATCTCATCCGCTTCAAGGAGTTTTGCGACAGCCTCATAAAATCTGAGGAGGAGTGCCCATCAGTCACTGCCGAAGAGGTGAAAAAAGCACTTAGAGGCACGAAGAACTTTTCCGGTGCTGGACCAGATTGTATCAAGAACTTTTGGTGGAAGAAGTTTACTTCTA
>CAKNXH010052860.1:0-19640 GCA_932178445.1 Andricus quercusramuli
CTTTGCAGGTTATATTCCCCTTTGCGCTTTAGGGCTTTTCTGAACCCATTCAGTGAGTTGTAAAATCGCATAAATTATTTTTTACAGTGCACAGCTGCGTCCTCATATGCGTGACAGGTGTGTCGCACGTCGTGAGGGTCGCACGTCATGCGTGCCGGTGCGGGTATGGTGCGTGCACACATTTAGGATTTTTAAAGGGTACAAAAAATATTTGCATGGATATTTTTAAATAAAGAACAGGTAATTTATCATGAACGTATTTTTTATTATGGGTGGAAGGAATATTTATGCATTTTAGTTGTGAATTAGCAATTCAGTTTCCACATGTTTGTATCAACAATAATAAATATTTTTCGCTGCAACTACAAGATACAGGCAATAATCCGTGGCGTGTGTGTCAGGATATTTTGTCAAGTACGGTGTATTAATCTCGTCTGCGGTAAGTAAAATATTTTTCATGTTTACATTCATAACCTCACACAAAACATCACTTTCAGCGTGAATAGTTTTACAAGATTTTGTAAATTAACCTCTTTAAAAGTAGGAAATTATTTGATTGCTATTATTTTCTACTTTGAAAGAGGTTAATTTACAAAATCTTGTAAAACTATTCACGCTGAAAGTGATGTGTTTTGTGTGAGGTTATGCATGTATAAACATGAAAAATATTTCACTTACCGCATACGAGATTAATACACCGTACTTGTCAAAATATCCTGACACACACGCCACTGATTATATTGCACGATTCGAAACAAGTCGAAAGGAACGAAAAACGAAACAACAAAACGAAACAGTGCCAAATAACCGTCACAACGCACGATAACGGAAGTCGACAACAGCTGATACGGCGCGTCGGGCGATTACCGTTCGACCGACGCGACGGGGTCTGCGCCGTATATTATTCAGCTAATGCGCGCAGTTTTTAAATATAGCTTCTCTTATTTCTACTTCCAAATAAAAAAAAAATTAATACAATACGATTGAAAATCACATTTTAAACTCAATTTAATGTTAAACTTGAAATGGAAAGCACAAATTGAAGTTATAAATATAAATAAATATGTAAAGTAGAAATTGTACCAAAAATTTCATTTTTTCATTTACTTAATTTCAAATTCAAATTGACAAAAGGCTAATTGAAATTATTTGTATAGTCGATTAAAGTTGGAAATTGTAGTTTCAAAATGAATAAAATGCATATTGTATGTTGAAACTAAACTATAATAGACCATATTTACAATATCAATTAATTCAATCTTCAATTATAATAATTATCAATATTTTCAAAAATTTCATCACAATAATAATAGTTTACTATGGTACTTTTATAAAAAAAATGTGCTTATTACTTATATAGCATGTATATAATGACCCTCACAAAGTGCGACACACATGCGTCGCACATCGTGCGCCTATCACAAAGTGCGTCGCATATGCCTCGCACGTGCATGCCCCTCACCAAGTACGACCCATATGCCTCGCACCCAGCACGCACCGCGTGCCCCGCATGCCATGCGAGTAACGTGCCCCGCACGTTTGCTATCTGGGATATATATGATCACAGTGCATAATATAAATAAAAAGAGAACAAAAGAATCAAATATTGTTAACATAATTGGACCTTCTTTTGATGTAATTTATATATTTTTAATTCATAACTAGGAAAAGAGATGTTTATATCTGGTTACAATTTTATAAATGTGAATATAACAGAAAAAGTTCAGGAATTATAACGTTACATTTAAATTTAAATGAGATAATTGGGTGAAAGGCGAGCAGCGCTGAAGTTTTGCCTTTTCCCCGCTGAGTCTAATTGGGAACTATAATCATAATAGGGAGATTTTGCATATCGTTCCGTAACATACGGTAAACGCTAAAGTCACGTGATGACGTTTCTGCGCATGCTCTACGAGTTTAGCGTTAACGTTTTCCGCTATCCGACGTTCGTTAGCGTATCGTTTAGCGTATACCGTATCCTACGATACGCTACGCAAAATCTCCCTAATAATCGTGTCATGCCCCTGAATCGAAAAAATCAAAACATGATGCGGGAGTCCCATGTGGGCAGAAAATGTCGGCATAAAGCGGAAACTAATGAGAGTGAGAGAGACGGACTGATCTATTTGTCTCGTTCACTCTCTTGAGTTTCCCACATGGAACGGCACCTTGAGTCGGCCATTTTCATCCTGATTCTCCGGAACAGCGGAACGCGAACGACACATAAAAGTAAGCAGTTGGCAACACATGCGCGCGCATCGCGTCCACGCTACTGCTATGTCAAGTCTACGTCAAGTCAATGCTATGTCGGTTTTTCAATCCTATTGTGGAATCACCATCAAGCACTATTTTCGAAATGCCAGGTCTGCATGTGGCATTTGGGTGTACAAATAAAGGAGCAAATCGCTTTCCGAATAACAAAAAACTAAGGGCCCTTTCACACGATTACAGATCCGCAAGTTGCGGACTTGCGCAAGTCATGAGTATAGTGAAAATAGAGATTTTCCGTCAGCGGAAAAATCTCCGAATGGCGGTAATTTGAATGCTCGATTTTTTTAAAATAGAAAATTTAATGTTTTTCAAATTATAGGCAAGTTTATTGAGCTAAAAATGAATATGGACGAATGAAGACGATGAATTAAATACATTTTTCAGTGTTTTGACGAAAAGAAACGAGCACATGCCGAATCCGCAGATTTCTGTCAAAGTTATGTATGCATGAGTTTCGGGTGTTTCCTGTTTTGTCGCGCCTCTCAAACAAACTAATATTTTCGTGCACATAAGGTAAGTGTTTTTGACAGTTGTGCAAAAAAAAATTATTTTGTTGAAAGAGCGATACAAATCAGGTAACATCCAAAACTCATGCATACATAACTTATTTGCGAGAAATCAGCTGATGTCGCATGTGCTCGTTTCTGTTCGTCAAAACATTGAAAAATGTATTTAATTCATCGTCTACATTCGTCCGTAATTATCTTTAGCTCAATAAACTTGCCTATAATTTGAAAAACATGAAAGTTTCTATTTTAAAAAAATCGAGCATTCAAATTACCGTCATTCAGAGATTTTCCCGCTGACGGAAAAATCTCTATTTTCACAACTCATGACTTGCGCAAGTCCGCAACTTGCGGATCTTCAATCGTGTGAAAGGGCCCTAAGGAAACCGTAGATAATGCGTTGTTCTTGTGTACAAGGTACCCAGTAAACACGAAGACATCTTAAAGAGCTCTTTACGACATCTTCTTAAAGATGAACGACATCTTCGAAGATATCCCATAACGAAGCTTTAAAGAGTCTTTAAGGTTTAGCTATTACCATCGTGAAGAGCTTTTCGGGATATCGTAACGATGTCTTTAAGATAGAAATAAGACAAAATAACGAGAATTCATAAGATTACTTGAAGATATCGTTATTTTACATGCAGCTGGGGGGTTACGTACTTAGTCCTGCAACTTTAGGTTTATCTCGACTATTTATCAGTTGTATATAAATGACTTTAAATTTAAAAACTTGCAATTTCTGTGTTTTGTATACACAGAAGTGCCTGTTTTTTAATTTAAAGTCATTTATATATAACTGATAAATAGTCGAGATAAACCTGAAATTGCAGGACTAAGTACGTGACTGCCGAGAATTTTTAGTTGCATTCCAGGCTTGACATTTTGAGGTACTGCAGGTCTATCTTTATTATTTGATTGTTTACACTTAACAATTTTAACTTCTCTAGGCGATGAAGAAAGAATTGAGCTGTTTCCCATTCTCTCCATTTCATTTTATGAGAACATGAGAGAGCTAGAAAGAGGTATTAAAGGTTAGGAACACGACTTGCTGGATAAATCACGTTTAATATTTAGAAAATGTATAGGTACGTTTACTTCCTGATTCACTTTTCTTTTCACAGACTTTTTAAACACTGAATGTACAGGTTGGGAATACATAACGAGGAATACATGACGATATAATTATAATTATTTATCAATTCTCCAAATCGCACACCACGTGCTTTTTTTCTTTAAAAAATGTATCGTTAACGATATCTTGAAAGATGTCTTTAAGTTATCTCTGAAAATACATCCCGCGCTTTTCTACAAATTTTCTTAAAGACATCAAAAGACGTCTTTAAGAAACCAGTTTCAGATATCATTGAAAAACTTCTTGACGATGTCGTGAAGATATCTTTTGGTAATTTCTGTAAGAGCTCCTGCGAACGATAAAAATAACGATATCTTAAAGTTATCCCGTGTTTACTGGGTACATCACCACTCACGGTGCTGCCCTCTCAGCTGAGCTTGACAATTCGCCGTCCCCATATGTACAGACTTGCGTGAATGACGGTAACGAAAGCATAGCATACAGGTTGCGTTGGCTTCTTCGAAACGTCAGTTTGAACGAAAAGTGGGAGAATAACGAAAAAATAGTCGTGGGAAATAGTGAAAAGTGATTTGTCTGTAAGGCTGCAATATTTATTTAATATTAATTAATTAAAACGTTAGTGAGCAACATAACTGTAAGGAGATGGTTATAGGTTATTATTTTGTCGAAAATAACCTATGTAGAAATTTAAATTTTTCAAAAAGCTCAAGTGTATACCTGTTTCCCTCAATTTGAATTGAAATATTCGACAATTAAAATGTTTGAAAGTCTGATTCGAGAATCAAAAATTTGGAATGAATTGCATTTCGAAAACCACAGAATTTGAAAAGTGAAAAAGTTGTTTCTTGTGGGGAAAAAATTGTTGAATTAAAAACCTTTAAAATTGAATCCATGTAAATTGTAAGTTTTTACAATTATTTATAATCTACAAATAAGAGAATAAAAACATGTTCAATCTTAAGAAGCTGAAATTCAGAATTTTTCTGCGACTGCAATAATTCAAAAATGCAGTTATTCTTTTACATTAAAATTGCATTTAAACTAAAAGCGTTCAATATGAATTTCCTACATCACAACTTAATGTACTACAAACCTTTAATTCTTATTTTCATTTCTGGGGGTTTCGAAATGCAATTCATTTCAAATTTTCAATTCTCGAATCAGACTTTGCAACATTTTAATTGTTTAAGGTTTCAATTGAAATTGAGGAAAACATGTATACACTTGAGCTTTTTGAAAAATTTAAATTTCTACATAGGTTATTTTCGACAAAATAATAAGCTATAACCATCTCCTTACAGTTATGTTACTCACTAATGTTTTTAATGATAAATATTAAATAAATATTGCACTCTTATCGCCGAATCACTTGTCACTATTTCCGACAACTATTTTTTCGTTATTCTCCCACTTTTCGTTCAAACTGACGTTTCGAAGAAAGCAACGCAACCTGTATGCTATGCCTTCGTTACCGTCATTTACGCAAGTCAGTGCATACATGCGTACGTGCCAGAAGGTGGCGCATATACGCTTCCGTATAGGTAGGTATTTAAATCGACGAAAAAACAATTCACCGAAAATCAGTGATGGGTAAGTAAAATACTCGTGGTAATTTACTTGGTTTTCTACGGTATTTTACGTCATCAGTTTTCTACATGATGTAAATTACGTCTTGTTCTATATATGAGGGCGCCACCTCTGAGGCGGGAAATTAAAACCTCGAATCAGACAGCCAATCAGAGGTTTTCTACATGCATTTTACATATTCCAGGTATTTTACGCAAAATACGTCCTTTAGGTATTATGCGTAAAAAACTTCCAGTTACGCGTAACTGCACATTCCTGGTTGACATTATTATTTTTCACTTAACAATATAGGCATTGAAAAAAAAATCTTACGCCCTTTTAGGAATGCCGATACCAGAAATTCAAAAAAGTGAGGTTATGCACAGTTCTACAGGTCCGCCATCTTTGCACGTAATTTACTAGGTATTTTACCTGTTTTCTACGTGAAATACTTCACTTAGGTATTTTACTTCAAACTCCTCCAGTTACGCGTAACTGCACATCCCTGCCGAAAATGCAATTCGCTGAAAAACGGAACTTCAGGGTATAGAAATCAGGGGTGGGACTCTGATGCCTAAAATCGAATGGACCTCTCTTTCTACCATGCGCGATAGACAACGATGCGCGATCGAAACCGAAACGATGATTTCGAAAGCTCTCTTTCTATCGTATATGGTAGACAGAGAGGATCTCATAGTTATGAAACGATAAGCACGACTTGTCGTTGGCAACCATCGGGCCCTCTCTGTCCACCATATACGATAGAAAGAGAGTTTTCGAAACGATCGTTTCAACTTTGATTGCACCTCGTTGTCCATCTCACATGGTAGAAAGAGAGGTCCGTTCGATTTACGGCATCGGAGTCCTACCCCAGGTCACGCATCAGAAGATAGAAGAAGGTCCTTCGCACATTGATATCGTTACAGAGTTGGTAACTGATTAAGGAAAGAAATACCAGATGTCGTTGCATTCAGTAAAATTATTTCGAAGGGAAATTGATATTTAGCAGCAAATATGATTAGATCTTATATAAAAAAGGCAGTGGAAATATTTAAAAGTTATCTATGATTATATTAATGGGAAATTGATATTTAGCATCAAATATGATGAGATCTTATATAAAAATAGGTAGCTGGAATGTTTTGATGTTATGTCTCATTATATTGATGGGAAATTTACATTCATAAGGAAATATGATTGGATCTTATACAAAAATCGGTAGCTGGGATGTTTGAGGTTGTGTTTGTTTATATTGATGGGAAATTCGTATTTGTAAGCAAATGAGACAATATCTTATCGAAAAATAGATAGTTTGAATGTTTTGAGGTTATGTCTTATTCTATTGGTAGGAAATCGATATTTAATAGGAAACAAGATTAGATATTGTCCAAAAATAGGTAGTCGGAAAGTTTTAAGGTTATGTCTCAATATACTGGTGGAAAATTGATATTTCTCAGCAGATATAACTGTACATAATCCAAAAAGGGGTACTTAAAATATGTAGAGGTTCTGTTTCAGTATTTTGGTAGGGAATCTATGTAATTTATACATTTATAAGCAAATATGATTGAATCTTATCAAAAAATAGGTATTTGGAATGATTCAGGTTATGTTTGTTCATATTGATGAGAAATTGGAATTTGTAAGCAAATAAGATTAGAATCTCATCCAAAATTAGGTAGTTCGAATGTTTTGAGGTTATGTCTCATTATATTGGTGGGAAATTGACATTTATCAGCAAATAAGATTAGATCTTATCCAAAAGTAGGTAGTTGGAATGTTTTAAGGTTATCTTCAATAATATTGATGCGAAATTTACATTTATAACCAAATATTATTGGATCTTATCAAAAAATATGTATTTAGAATGATTGAGGTTATGTTTGTTCATATTGATGGGAAATTGGAATTTGTGAGCAAATAAGATTAGATCTTATCCTAAAGTAGGTTTTTGGAATGTTTTGAGGTTATCTTTCATTATATTGATGTGAAATTTTACATTTATAACCAAATATGATTGGATTTTATCAAAAAATAGGTATTTGGAATGATTGAGGTTATGTTTGTTCATATTGATGGGAAATTAGAATTTGTAAGCAAATAAGATTAGATCTTATCCTAAAGTTGGTAGTTGGAATGTTTTGAGGTTATGTCTCATTATATTGGTAGGATAGTGACTTTTATCAGCAAATATGATTAGATCTTATCCAAAAATAGGTAGTTTGAATATTTAAAGGTTATGTTTGATTATATTGATGGGAAACTGACATTTATCAGCAAACAAGATTAGATCTTATCCAAAAATAGGTAGTTGGAATGTTTTAAGGTTATTCCAACTACCTATTTTCATATAAGATCCAATCATATTTGCTTATAAATGTAAATTTCACATCAATATAATGAAGGATAACCTTAAAACATTCCAACTACCTATTTTTGGGTAAGATCTCATCTTATTTGCTGATAAATTTCAATTTCCCACCAATATAATGCGACATAACCTCAAAACATTCCAACTACCTAATTTTGGATAAGATCTAATCTTATTTGATTACAAATTCCAATTTCCCATCAATATGAACAAACGTAACCTCAATCATTCCAACTACCTATTTTTTGATAAGACCCAATCATATTTGCTTATAAATGTAAATTTCACATCAATATAATGAAAGATAACCTTAAAACATTCCAACTACCTATTTTTGGATAAGATCTAATCTTATTTGCTGATAAATGTCAATTTCCAACCAATATAATGAGACATAACCTCAAAACATTCCAACTACCTATTTTTTGATAAGATCCGATCATATTTGCTTATAAATGTATACATTCTCTACCAAAATACTGAAACAGAACCTCTAAATATTTCAGGTACCCCTTTTTGGATTATGTATAGTCATATCTGCTGACAAATATTAATTTTCCACCAGTATATTGAGACATAACCTTAAAACTTTCCGACTACCTATTTTTGGACAAGATCTGATCTTGTTTCCTAATAAATATCAATTTCCTATCAATAGAATCAGACATAACCTCAAAACATTCAAACTACCTATTTTTGGATAAGATATCGTCTCATTTGCTTACAAATACGAATTTCGCATCAATATAAACAAATACAACCTCAAACATTCTAGCTACTGATTTTTGTATAAGATCCAATCATATTTCCTTATGAATGTAAATTTCCCATCAATATAATGAGACATAACATCAAAACATTCCAGGTACCTCTTTTTATATAAGATCTCATCATATTAGATGCTAAATATCAATTTCCCACAGGGCCGTAACTAGAATTGAACTTAAGGTAGGGCATCGGTGGTTAAAGGTAGGGCATCGGTGGTTAAAGGTAGGGCATCGCTGGTTGAAGGTAGGGCGGAAGTAAAAATTGTACTTGATCTGATCTGGACAATTGTAATTTTTTGAGGTAGGGCATTGGTATTTTAAGGTAGGGCATTGTCCCACAATGCCTCCCCCCCTCCCTTAGCTACGGCCATGATTTCCCATTAATGTAATCATAGATATCTTTTAAATATTTCCACTGCCTTTTTTATATAAGACCTTATCATATTTGCTGCTAAATATCAATTTCCCTTCGAAATAATCAACACTACCAAAGAAATTAAATAATTTTACTGAATGCAACGACATCTGGTATTTCTTTCCTTAATCAGTTACCAACTCTGTAACGATATCAATGTGCGAAGGACCTTCTTCTATCTTCTGATGCGTGACCTGATTCCTATACCCTGAAGTTCCGCTTTTCGGCGAATTGCATTTTCGGTAAATTGTTTTTTCGTCGATTTAAATACCTACCGCTCTTTTTAATGAAACCATCGAAAAAAAATTCCGAGCGTTATTATTGCTAATAATTGAGTTGATAGCTACCCGTGAAATCGTGCTTTCGCTCGAGATCCCGTGAAACACCTCCCACCACTCATCACTGCATCTCCGCGTCTCATCTCATCTTTACCCCGTCCGTGAGCAGGCGCCGCTATATGAGTGAGAATCAGGGATGTGCAGTTACGCGTAACTGGAGGGTTTTGAAGTAAAATACCTAAGTGAAGTATTTTACGTAGAAAACAGGTAAAATACCTAGTAAATTACGTTCCAAGATGGCGGACCTGTAGAACTGTGCATAACCTCACTTTTTTGAATTTCTGGTATCGAAATTCGTAAGGGCGTAAGAGGTTTCTTTCAATGCTTATATTGTTAATTGAAAATTAATAATGTCAACCAGGGATGTGCAGTTACGCGTTACTGGAAGTTTTTTACGTATAATACCTAAAGGAGGTATTTTACGTAAAATACCTGGAATATGTAGAATACATGTAGAAAACCTCTGATTGGCTGTCTGATTCGAGGTTTCAATTTCCCGCCTCGGAGTATTTTACTTTCCCATCACTGGTGAGAATGCAGTGGCAAGCAGTGGCCCCAACTTTGGCATGTTGAGCTACTGCGCTTGCCTGGCGCAACGGTCCTCATTGGTCGCTGTTGGTGCGCGATTTAAACCGGGTATAATTAACAATTATTTAAATTAAAGTAAAGAATTATTATCAATTGCACATTAATATTTATATTTCAATGAAAAAGGTTTTTGAATGAAAAAATGTTTATTTAAAGATCAAAAAATACTTATTTGCAGTATTTTTTGATACAAGTTAGTCTTTGGAATTGAAAAAATAAACTATTAACTACAAAATATACGCATTATTCTTTTTTTCTAACCTTACATCACAATTTACGTAATTTCTAATATTAACGTACAATTTATAATAATTCTCCACTTTAATTTCAATCATTGTTTATTATACCGGTTTAAATCACGCGCCAACAGCGACCAATGAGGACCGCTGCGCCGGACAAGCGCAGTAGCTCAACATGCCAAAGTTGGGGCCACTGGTGGCAAGCGCAGAGGGAAGATTTCTTGGTCTTCCCGCTCTTCTAAAAGTTGCGTCTATCAGGTCGACTTCGACCGCTCGTCCTGAAAAATCTCGCTTTCCAGAGTAAGCCCCCTTTCTTCGGCGCACGTCACATATGTATTGCGCAAATATTTAATATTATTCTAAAACTAGAGATGAAAATAGAAATAAACATACCTTCAATATAATTTCACCCAGCACCATGTGCTGACAGCGAAAGCATTCAATTTTTAAATCATACACATTTTGGCGCATTTCACACACGACTCTACAAATGATTTCATCGGCTCAAATTGTTTGTCACTAGTAAAGCACTAGAATTTTGACGTGAGTCAGGGGCGCAGTCCCATGGAGTGTGGTGTCCCATGGCAGCGTCAATCTTGGCGCAAAACGCAAAACGTCAAATCACTAGATACTTCAACCAATGATATTCTCCTAGTAATCCACAGAAACACAGTCATTGGCTGTAATGTCTAGTGATTTGAAGTTTTGCGTTTTGCGCCAAGCTTGAAGGTGGAGTCCCATGTGGGCAGAAAACGTCGGCGTAAAGCAGAAACTAATGAGAGTGAGAGAGACGGACATATCTATTTGTCTCTTCCACTCTCATGAGTTTCTGCTGTACGCCGACGTTTTCTGCCCACATGGGACTCCACCTTAACGCTGCCATGGGACATCACCCGGCTACATATTAGCAGAGTGGCAGATTTGTGGAGTAGGTTTTTCGACCAATCAGATGATTGCAGGGAATTTGCTGAAAAGTTTTCTGAAAGAGATAGGTTCAAGCCGTGCAGGGACTAGGGAATAGTTTAGCGCCTGCGCTCGTGATGTTTTCAAATATTTGAAAAGTGATAAGAAAAAATGGAAATTGGTGCTGGTTAAAATATTTTTCAAAATGAGTAATAACGACGGAAATCAGTCTGGGGTAAGTACTGATATAATAAAGTAGAATATTCCTATGTTGTTGTAGATAATTTGTGCAAAAAAACTAAATGTGCGGTGTTAAGAAACATATTTTCAAGCTGAATGGGTAAGCTAATCAACAAACAAAAACTTGCAGTTTTTGCAAAAGTATACAAAAATAAAATAAGTTCTTGAACAATTCCAAAGTTTATGTACTAAATTTATTGACGCAATGTTTTCTAAAAAAATTGTGGAGAAGTTCGGTTCACTTTTTCGATATGCAGGTTATAATCTATGTGAATGTATAACAGAGAATGATAAAAAAGAGTTGAAAGAGCATAGAGAAGGATTAATAGTAGAAGAGATAAATGTGGGAGGAGAGAGGTGGAAGATAGTGAAGGCTTATGTGAACGGTGATATGCAGCAGAAATCAAAGGATATGAGAGAACTGATGGAAGAAAATAAGCAAGAGAGTAGGCTAATAATAGGACGTGATTTTAATGCGAGAACAGGAGGTAGAGGAGGAAGGGAATGGGATGGAGAGCGAGGAAGAAAATCCAAATACAAGATACTAAATGGGGAGGGAAAGAAGTTGTTGAAGAGCCTATGGGAGATGGGATGGTTTATCCTAAACGGTAGTATAGAGGGGGATGAGGAAGGGGAATATACACGTTCAGGAGGAAAGAGGGGAACGGTAATTGATTATGTGGTAGTGGACGACGAAGTAAGAGAGAAGGTTAAGAAACTAGAGGTGGTGTAAAAAGAGCAGGAAGAGGGGATTGGTCAATGGAAGGTAAAGAACAGTTTAAAGAAAAAGTCAGGAATATCAAAATGGGGGAAGGAAATGTAAACGAGGAAATGGAAATAATGGTAGGAGAAATAAAAGGAGCATTAGAGTGCACAAGCAAAAAAGAAGTTAGTGAAGGAGGGGATAGAAGTGGATGGGATGAGGATTGTAAACAGAAGAAGAAGGAAGTGAGAACGGTATTAAGAAAATGGAGAAAAGGGACAAATAGCGGAGAAGAATATAGGAGAAAAAAGAAGGAGTATACTGAGTTGTGTGATTAAAAAAAAGAGGAGGAAAATAAAAGGTTTGAAGAAGAAGCGGAGAAGGCTAGGACAGAAGAAGAGGTTTGGAAGGTGGTAAATAAAGAGAGAAGAAGAAGAAAAAGAGTAAATCAGGATATTGAGATGATAAAATGGAAAAAATATTTTATGGAATTACTAGGAGGGGTAGAGAGGAAAGTTAGGAAAGGAGGAAGAGATTGTAGGGAAACAGATGAGGAGGAGGACATTTCAAGAGAGGAAATAGTCAAGGTATTAGGAATGATGAAAGATGAAAAGGCAAAGGGGAGGAGGTTGAAGATGATAGAGGAGTGACGCTAATGCCAACACTGTATAAAGTATATGTAACTGTTTTGTCAGAGAGATTGAAGAAAGAAGTTGGGCAAAAAAGATAGAGCCACCGAATCAGACAGGGTTTAGAAAAGGAATGGGGGTTATGGACAACATATATGTTCTGAACTACTTAGTAAATGAGAGGATTAAAAGGGAGAAAGGGGCAATGATAGCAGTGTTCGTGGACTTGAAGGCGGCGTTTGACTCATTAGACCGAGGCGAGATAGAGAAAGTTATGGTGAAAAAGGGGATACGAGAGGGATTAATAAAGAGAGTATCGGAAATTTTCAGAGAGACAAAAAGCAAGGTAAAGGTAGGAGAGCAAGTGGGAGATAGTTTCTGGTTGGTGAGAGGGGTAAGGCAAGGATGTCCTCTGAGCCCACTTTTATTTAATATATTAATATCAGACTTGGAAGAAGAAATGAAGAGAAAAGGGTGGGGAGGACTTAGGATAGGGAACAAAAAGATATATACACTGGCATACGCAGACGATATAGTGTTGATGGCAGAGGATGAAGAAGGGATGGCGGGCTCAATTACCGGATTAGAGAAATACTTAGATGGAAAAAAGTTGAATTTAAATGTAGAAAAGACAAAGATAATGAGGTTTAGAAAAAAAAGGAGGGGGAAGAAAGAAAGAATAGACGGGGAGATGGAAGGGGAAAAAATTAGAAGAAGTAAAAGAGTTTAAGTATTTGGGATATACCTAGCAAGCAAATGGAGATCATAGAGCTCATATAAGAGAAATTATAAAAAAAGCAGCAGGGGTAATGAAACAGATATGGGGAATAGGAAAATGAAGATTTAAAAAAAATTGGAGAAGGAGAATGTGGTTATTTGATACGCTGGTATGGCCGGTATTAGGTTATGGAGCAGAGATATGGGGATGGAAAGAAAGGAAAGGAATTGAAAGTTTACAAGAAAGGTATATAAGGTGGACGTTAGGGGTAGACTGGAGGACGCCGGGATATATGGTGAGAGAAGAAGCGCAAAGGGATAAATTAAGTACTAGAGCGGGAAAGAGGGCATGGAATTTTGAGACGAAGCTGAGGGAGGGAAAAGGAGGGGAGTTAGCGAGAAAGTGTTTGATGGAGGTAGAAGAAAGGAGAGGGAGGGCGATTGAATTAACGAGATGGGAGGAGGAAAGGAGGTAGTTCTTTCAGGCTAGAGATATAGAAGACGGGACTGGAGTAAACTATGAAGAAGTGGAAAAAAGGAAGAGAGAAAGACAGTTAATAGAAAGATGGGGGATGATTGAGGAATCAAAATATAATATATGGTATAAGATGATAAAAAAGGAAGGAGTACCAAAGTATTTAGAAAAGGGGTGGGGAGAGAAAAGATGGACAAGAATAGCAAGATTTAAATTGGGAAACGAGGTAAGGGCAAGTATGTATTGGGAAAAGAAAGATAACATGAAGTGCAGAATATGTGAATGGGAAGAGGAAACATGGGAGCATGTATGGGAAGGATGTAGGAGAGGAATGGAAGATAAAGGAAGCTGGCAAGAGAATGTGGTAAGGATTTTAGGGGTTGATGGTTTGGGGGAAGAGTGGATGAAGGAGTTAGAGGATGCTAGGGGAGCAACTGAAAAAGAATGAAAGAATGGATGCAAAAAATGGCAAAATGGAGGTGCAAGAGAAGTGAAAGAAAAAGAAAACGGAAGTCGCCCAAATTAAATTAGAAGCGTAAAGAATTGTCAGTAATGATTATGTAATAGCATAAGTAAACTAAGATGCGTTTGCGTTACCGCTCTCTCTCTCTCTCGCTTGCACTCTCGCTTTCGATCACTCGCTAACTCGTTCGCTCACACGTCCCAAATTGCGCTATCGTCAACAATAGATTTAAGGCGTTAGATATAAGATTTTATGTAAATAGGTGCAAATAATTGTAAATAGTAAGGATAAGCTTTTATAAAACATGTAGAAGGAAGCGTTGTAAGAAATGGAAGTCATGTAAACCCTTAGAGGACGCATTATGAATAAAGAAGCCAAAATTAACGTATGAGAAGACAGTTTTTTGAATACTGTTTGTACATTATTCATTCGCATCCTAATTTTTCACACAGTCTGATTTAGGGTGGGATATTTTTAATACGGAATTTCAGTCGATAGTTAATTAAATAAACCTTTTGCACTGTATAGTTTATAAATAATTTCTTTTTTATAAAAAACAATGAGTATAATTATAGATAGTTTTATGAGTAACAAAACAGACTATTGTTCATAAGATTGGATAAAAATCTAAACTTCTTAATAAGACTAAAGAAAAAACAAAAATTGTAAAATCTATCTGCTATTCATGTAATAACCAAAAAATTGTTTTCCCGAAGAAGTGAATAAGTGCCTTTTAAAACTTTTTGTATCAGTTGATAAGTATAATGATAGGGGCGGCGCATAATAAACATTACCAGTGACGATCAAACATCGACGTAGAATTTATCTATTTTTTTACATAGCTTTTAGAGAATTATTCCAATTTTTAATACGAAAGCTTGGATATAGTTGATCTAATTTCTTCTAAATTAGGGACATAAACTTTACTTTCTTCCTTTTTTCTTGATTCCTTTTCCTAATGAATAGCACAAGAAAAATTTTTCTAGTCCGCTAATCTGTAATCTGCATATTTCGAAACCGATCTATCCCATGGTGCATATTAGCGAAGTGCGGAGTAGAAGCCAGCCAATACGAATGTCTTTTCTTGTATAAATTGTTTTTTCTTAAAAAAGTGCGTTATTGGCAGTCTCCTATTTGTCCAAATCTGTAAACCGTAAAATGTATGGTCATGGGACAGGTAGACAATAAAGTGTGCTGATTAGCAGATTAGAAGAATTCAAAATATTCGAGAAATTTCAGAAATTCATAATATTTCAAGAATTCAGGAAATTCCGAATATTTCAGGAATTCAGAAAAGTTAAATATTTTAGGATATTGAGAAATTCAGAAAATGTCAGGTATTTCCGATCATTTGGGCAATTCAAGAAATGCAGGGAATTCAAAGAATGTTAGAAATTCAAAACATTCAAGGAATTCAAAAAAGTCAGAATATGCAAGGATGTAATGGAATTCAGAAAAATCAAGTGTTTTTGAAAAATCAAGAAATTGAGCTTTTCGCAGATTTGGAGAATTCAAGGTATTTATGAAATCAAAGTATTTCAAGAATGCAGGAAATTCCGAATATTCCAGGAATTCATAGAAGTTATATATTTCAGGATATTAAGAAATTCAGAAAATTTCAGGTATTTTCGATCACTTTGGCAATTCAAGAAATGCAGAGAATTCAAAGAATTTTAGAAATTAAAAAAATTCAAAGAATTCAAAAAAGTCAGAATCTGCAAGGATGTAGGGGAATTCAGAAAAATGAAGAGCTTTTGAAAATTCAAGAAATTGAGATTTTCATAGATTTCGAGAATTCATGAAATTCAAAATATTCAAGGAATGTACGGAATTTAGAGAATTTGAAATATTTAAGGAATTCGGGCAATTGAGCATATTTGAGGAATTCAGGAAATTCAGAATATTTAAGAAAAAAAACGAATTTGAGTGAATTCAAAGATTCTCAGCGATTTCAGAGCATTTAGAAAATGTAGAGAATTCACGAAATTCAGAATATTGAAGGAATTCAGGGAACATATAGAATTTCAGGGATTCCAGAGCATTAAAGGTATTCAATACAGTCATGAAATTGAAGGACATGAAACAGAGTTCACAGAATGCAGGTTATACTAAAAATTCTAGGAATATCAAGTGTTACACAATGGCGAAAAACTACGCTGAATTTCAGGGAAGTCATGGAATGCAGAGAATTTCAAGAATTCAAGGAATCCAGAATATTTACGGAATTAAAGGATCCAGGGAATTCAGAGAATTTCAAGGATTTCACAACATTCAGGAAATTCAGATAATTTCAGAAATTTTATAGCATTAAGGGAATTTAAGGAATTCAACTCGGAATTTAGAAGATTCAATTAATGCAGCAGATTCAGAGAATTAAACAAATTTCGGAGAATTCAAGGGATTCAGAGAATTTTTAATATTCAAGGAATTCAGGATAATCGAAGATTTCAGGGAATTCAGGGAATTTCATAGCTTTCCGAGCATTTAGATAATTACAGAAATTCAAAGAATTGAAAACATTTTGGGAATTTAGAACATTAAAACAATTCAGGAAATTAAAAATATTCAAGGATTTCAGAGATTCCAGAAAATTTGAGGAATTTAGGGAATCTGTCAAATTTTCATTGCTCTAAACTAAATATAAAACTCTTTACTTTGGAGAAAGACATAAAATTTTGTACTGTTTCAAATAATAAACTAAGAAAGTTAAAAATTCCACTCCTCCTTGAAATTAAAAAATTGTAATTGTAATAGATTCTAACAATTGATTTAATTATTTTCATTGAAACTATTATCAGAAGTCTAGAAGTTTAAAGTCTTTTTCATTATTAAATTAAACATTGATTTAAAAATTATTGGTTTCTAATGATTAATTTTATTTTATTATTTAATTTCAAATATTTGAAATTTTTCTCCCATCAATTTCATATGTTATCAGTTAAAAATTATCATTTTATTGTTATATTTATGTGCTTTTTTCGAAATTTAAATAATAAAACGAACTAATAAGAAAAAACAGGAATAATAAAACAAAAGCATCTTCTTTCAAATCTACTCAAATAATATTAAGTATTCAACTCAAATATAAAATAAAATACAGTATTTTGATTTTATTAACCCTCAAACGGCACACTAGTGCGAATTCGCACCAGCAACAATTTCGAAGCGCTGATATTTTTTCTGAAACTATTTTCAAGGTCTCTCGCCGCTACGTTAAATATGTCCATACACCCACAAATACATGACGCGTAAACAGATAGTCATCCACCTGCGAGCAGCCGAGTGAGACACTGTAAAAGTTTCAAGTGGTGCAAATTCGCACTATTGTGCCGTTAGAAGGTGCCAAGTCGTGTTTTATGAAAAATTGTAAAACGTTGTTTCTGTACCTGAAACAAGATCTTTCATAAAAAGGTAAGTTAATTTGTTCATAAATATGTCTATAAACAAAAAGAAAGATTATAAGCAATAATAAATAACATTTCATGAACCAATGAAAATATTGCACGAAAAGCACAAATTTTACAATTACTCGCTATTGTTAGACTTTAAATTGATATGATGATATTTTTTCAACAATTTTTTTTTTTATATTAAGAATGGCGGAGTAAGGACGTCGTTATAGTTTGGGAAGTTCTAGGACTGTTCTGCCGGCACTAGCAGAAGAGTCTGAAGACGATGTGCGTCGATCAGAGAGCTTCTGTCTGCGTTGACTGCATTGGTCTTAATGAATAATGTTCAATGATGATTGTCATAACAGTAGTAGTTTCACAATATAAGAATATTAATTTGTTCTAAAAATAGGTAGTACAACTTTGTTCTTTTCTCTAAATATTCTATGTGCTTTTACTCTTTCCTAACAAACCCTCACGTCGCACATCACCGCCCTGACACACTTCACTGATCAATATTTTTACCAATCAGTCACATGGAGAGCTTCCCAAATTTATAATAAAATGAATTCTTTCAAACTTTGACACAAAGAAACACATTTATGCAATAATATGCTTGCATACTACAAAAATAACAATGTGTGCAGTCCTGCACTCGTGATATACTTCATACGAAAATACCGAAAATCTGACACATCTGGAAAAATACTTAATCTAATTTTATCGGATTGGCATATTTTTTTCATGGAAGAACATCTATTGAAATGAAGAATGGCCTTAGTGACATTTTAAAACCTTTAATTTTGAAAAAATTATGTTTTTTTGTTGAAAATGTCTATTTTTCAAGAAAGCCTTTTTTTAATAACAATGTTGTGATGAGTTGATATAATTTTCGATAAATTTAAGTTGCCCCAACGGATTGGGCGAGAAATTTTACCCCAAAATTATATATTTATACGCAGATTTTGGAAATTATTTTCATATTAAAATGTTCAGCTGAAATCACAAAATCCCAATTCGCACTAGTGTGCCGTTTACGTATGCTGGGTTGAAGTGTGCCGTTTGAGGGTTAAATCGTTCAGAAAAATAATAAAATACAGCCACACACGTTTTCATTTTTTTTGCAATAAACTAACAAATATTATAAATGAATTTTGGTATATACTTACTCTTGCTGAACACGAATACTAATTAAAACATTGTTTTTCACAAGTATCGTTTTTTTTTTTAATTGAGCCGAAGGCAGTAATAAAATATCCGATTTAGACAATTTTAGGAAAATCTAAGTCCCTTCGTCATCTCGAAATTCGGGATAAGTAGTAAAATATTTTTTATAAACTTGCCTAATCATCATGAATTTTTGGAACGACTAGTCCATGCCCTTTTCCAACTGTCCCAATATTTCAGGACGACTAGACACAGTCTAAAAAATATTTATTATATCGGTTTAGTTATTATATCTGTTCAAAATCAATAATTATATTGACAACAGTAGCGAACAGTTTCTAAATTATTATTTTTTATTTTCCGAACTTCTTCACGATTTTTTTGGACAACATTGCGTCAATAAATTTAGGAGTTAAACTTTGAAATTGTTCACGAAATTATTTTATTTTTGTATACTTTTGCAAAAACTGCAAGTTTTTGTTTGTTGGTTAGCTTACTCATTACAGCTTTAAAATATGATTATAACACCTCACATTTGTTTCTTTGCACAAATTATCTACAACGACATAGGAATATTCTACTTTATTATATCAGTAGTTACCCCAGACTGATTTCCGTCGTTATTACTCATTTTTAAAAATATTTTAACCACCAAATTCCATTTTCACTTATCACTTTTCAAATATTTGAAAACATCACGAGCGCAGGTGCTACACTATTTTCCTAGTCCCTGCACGGCTTGAAGGTGGAGTCCCATGTGGGCAGAAAACGTCGGCGTAAAGCAGAAACTCATGAGA
>CAKNXH010052861.1:1714-23337 GCA_932178445.1 Andricus quercusramuli
CACCCTAATCCTGGTTTCAGTAAAAATTTCCTTTATCCTCTCCACCAGCCCTTCTTCTATTCCCCTCTCTTTCATTGCCTGCCATAGCACTTTTCTATTCACTGAGTCAAAAGCTGCTTTGAAATCTACAAACAAAGCGACTAATTTCCCTCTTTTTCTCCCTAAGTTTCTGTTAACCAAGTAGTTGAGTACGTAAATGTTGTCTATTGTCCCCATCCCTTTTCTAAATCCCGTCTGGTTGTGTGGGATACTTTGCTTCTCTTCTATCTGATTCTCTAACCTTTTTCTTAGAATTTCTGTGTATATTTTATAGCCCCCTTGCATGAGAGTGATCCCTCTGTACTCTTCTACCTTCTTACCCTCCCCTTTCTTAACAAGCGGTACTACCAGCCCTGTCATCCACTCCTCCGGCCACCCTTCTCCTTTCCAGACCTTGTTGCATATCCTCCACATCACTTCCCTAATCCCTTCTCCTCCATACTTTATCGCTTCGTTCTCCATACCATCCTCTCCTGTGGCCTTGTTTCTTTTCAGTCTATCTATCGCCTCATTTACTTCTTCTCTTGTTATTTCGTTCGCTTCCTCCGTTTCTCCCTGGACTGTCTTTCTATTTTCCCCTTTGATCTTATTTTGTTCTCCCCCTAACAGACCCTTAAAATAATCCGTCCATTCCTCCATTTCTATTTCTTCATTCACGCCCTTCCTTCCTCCTCTTTCCCTGTTTATCACATCCCAGACCCTACCTTCTTTGATTGCTTTTTCTACTTCTTCCTTGTATTTCTCCTTTCCCCTTTGCTTTTTCCCTTCCAGCATCTTCTCATGTTCTCTTTTTCTCCTGTTGTACTCCGCCTTCTCTATTTCTCCTTTCCTCCACTTTTTTACAGACTCTTTCATTCTCTCCTTACTCTCCCTGCATTCCTCGTCCCACCATCCTCTCTTTCCCTCTTCTCTTCCTTCTTTTGTACCTATCTCATTCTTCACCTTCTCAATCGACCCTTTCAACCTTTTAATTAACGAGTCTACCCCCTCCTCCTTTTCATATCTAATATTCTCCTTTTCCATCTTCTGTTCAAACACTTTTAATTTATCTACCCCCCAGACTCCCATTTTCGTGTCCCTTTCCCCCCCTCTTTCCTTTCTCCCTCTGCCACGCTTATGGACGCCACCTTTCAGTGTAGCTATTACTGGGAAGTGTTCTGACCCTATCTCATTCCCTACATTCATACTGCATATCATATTACTCATTCTTTCTTCTGCCAAGATGTAGTCTATGATTGTTTCTCCCTTACCTATAAATGTAATCTCTCCTTTCTCATCTCCTTTCATGTTGCCATTACATATAAACCATCCGGTTTCTCCTATTATGTCTAGTAACTTCCTCCCCTCCCGGTCTATCTCCCTATGTTTGGAGCTCCTCATATATGCCTCCTTTTCTTCATCCCAAATCCCTCCCCCTTGCTCGCCAGTCCAGGCATTTAAGTCACCTCCTATCAAAACCAATTCTTCCTTCTTTTCCTCCATCCACCTCCTTATTACTCTCCAACCTTCCTCTTCCCCTCTTCTTCTATATACACAAACCACCGCTATTTTGACTTTCCCTATTATAATCCTTCTTACCATTGTTCCCTCCTTTTCTTCTCTGTCCTGCTCTATTTTACCTTTTACTGCCCATTCTTTTCTCACCCCTGATACCATGCCGCCCATTCCTCTACCTTTAACGTGTTCCTTCCTTGCCTCTTGCATTGTCCACACATACCCTTTAGGTAACAACCTTTTCATCCCCTTCCAATCCTTCTCATCCGCCCAGGTTTCACTCATCATAATCACGTCCCACTTTTCTAACTCCCGCCAGAAACCTTCATTCTTGTTCTTCAAGCCTGACACATTCCAGAAAGCTATTTTCACTTTTTTCTCCTCCCTTCCCTCCTCTATCCTCCTTACTTTTCTTCCGCCTTGCTTTTTGGAAACCCCCCTGTTTGCTCTCTAGCCTCTTTTGAATCTTCCTTTCTTCTATCTTTCTCAATCCTTTTTCCCTTTTTCCTTATTTCTTCTACTTCCTCGTCCCAGACCCACTCCTCCCCATTTATCCATAGTCTGTCTCGCCCTATCCATACCATGCATCCCTTTTTCCTCTCTATCCATGCTCTCTGTTCTATTTGCCATCTCCTTTTCCTCTCCCTCCAAGTCAAATCCTCTTCAATTCTCTCCCTTCTTCCTTTCAATAATTTTTTGTTCTCCATAATTTTCTTTTTCTCCTCCTCACTCCCTACTTTTACTACAAACATTCCTTCTTTTCCTTCCTTCGTCATTCCTAATCTCTTAACTCCTTCTACCCTTACCCGAATTCCAATATCTCTCAGCAGATTTTTGATTTCAATTTCCCCTGTTTCACTCTCTATTTTCAATCCCTTGACTACTATGTTATTTTTTCTCTTCGCCCTTTCTTCCCCTTCCAATCTTCTTTCGATCTCACTCAGTCTCTTCTTCATTCTTTCATTGTCATTTTGCACGTTATCACTCCCTTCTACTTTTTCCGCACTTTCTGTTCCCTTCCCCATATGCTCATTCCTAACTTCTAATTTGCTTACCCGTTCTTCCAGTTGTTTTATCTCCCTATTTGTCTGTTCGTCAATCTCTCTCTGTCTATTCTCTATGGCCTCTAGTTTACCCCATACCTTGTCTTTCTCCTCTTTCCAGAGTTTATCCCACTCTTCCCACTTTTCTCTTACTTTTCTCACTTCCCCCCTAACTTCTTTCCCCTGCCTATTCATATCTTCCAGACTCTTCCTTGTTTCCTCTCTAAACCCTTTTATGAGGGCCGCTAGCTTCTCAAACATCCCCCCATCCCCCCAATCTCTGTCTGGTGTTTTTCGTTTACTTTTCATTTTCTTGTTATCCTTGTCCCTTTCCGGATCATCTTCCCCTTCCTCTCTCTTCCTTTTATCTTCCCCTTCACTGCTAGTCACGTTCCCCTTTTTGTGCCATTCATCCAGACTCCTATTCGAGCCCGCTCTACCTAGCCTGTTGAGGCGCTGTAGGTTTGATGGTCTCCCGCGTTTCTGGCTCGTGCCTGAACCCCTTCTCTCCCTGGTCGGTGTCTCGAACGTCTCGTCATCGCTACTGTCAAATTCTCCCTTCTCCCCACTAACCACGCTCAAAACCTCGTCCGCTCTTGCTTCTTCCTCTCCCTGCCCTCTGGCGCCCGTTTGCGGGCTTCTTACCGTCGGCATCCCAGTATCCAACCTTACCCACTGTTCCACGACGCTACCCTCTCTTCACCTGCCTACCTCTTGCCCCCCTACCCGACAACCACCTTCTATACCTAACCTCAAAACAAAATTTGCACGTTTCAACTTTCCTTTCTCACAACTTATTTCCACCCTTTGCACACTTGCCTTCACTCACCCTTCTTCCTTTACCCCTGCTCTCCGCACTCACTGCCCTTTCTGCACCCACACACGCTGATTCCCTTCACCAAAGCCAAAAAACGCAACACTTGACACAAAAGAGTTCTTTCACGATCGGTACCGAAAACGGAAGCCTATATATATATATATATATATATCTCACAGCTGTTGTATAAAACGGCGCCAATTTCCCATGAAAGCTACACTACCGGCGACCAGCCCACGTTCCTTTTTGCAGATTCACACGTGAATATATTCATTATTTAATTATAGCAATATATATTTAGCGCTGTAAATGTGATTAACAGATGGGCACCCTCAGCGGAATAGTTCGCGTGGCGTCCTCGCGAAGGGAGATTTTGGGAACAACGAAATTGCGCTGCCTAACCTTAAAATTCAATCCCTTATTTCACTCAATAAATACTGGAATCAAACATTTTTTAAAAATATTTCCTCTATTTAAAGAAGAGTAATTGCTAACTGGCTACAAAATGTTTGATTCTACTATTTATTAAGTGAAAAAAGGTGATTGAATTTTAAGGTTAGGCGGGCTCATCATTCTCATATGATTCGCGTATATAATTGTCTAAAACATTGCGTAACACTACCGGTCTCAAAAGTTCAAAAACAAATTATTACTCACTGTCTTCTTCTTTCTTGGTTTTTTGAAAACAGCAACGAAATATCTTTGCAACTGTTCAAAGATGCAACTGCGAAAAAACACACACAAACGCACGCAGTAGCGACTAGCAGGCGACTACCATTGGATCATGTGTCATCACCACTTAATTTATAATAATATAATAACTTGGATTAATTAATTCTTAAAAATCAAAATGCAATTGACAAAATTATTGGAGATAAATATCGCAACCCTCAGTTCCAATGTACATATCTGCTTCTTATTAATTATTATACCAGTGACAGTAGAAGCGATGTACTTGAAGCCGCCTTTTGCTGACGTCACTGACAGCAATTTTGTTTTTTTTATATTTTAACGCTGAAAAATAAACTTGTTGCAATTACGACATGTCCATTTAACGTAGAATTTAACGTATTATCATAATTGCAAAAGTTTACATATTTATTTTGTTTCTTTTATTAGTTGTAATGCCATATTACTTTAGCATTACTTTACCATTACTCTACCGTTACGCTGCAGCGTAACGTTTGCGTTCGGCCGGTCCGCCAGGGTAACTTAGGGAGTTCTTGTGAAACGTTCTACAACTCCAAAAATAACCACGAATTACGTTGAAAAATCCATTAGTCTGAACAATATTTATAAAATAATAAAAACCATATTGCATATTTATAACGCAAAATGAAGTCCAGAAAAATACATATGTATGTGTTTATTTGTATGTATAAATACGAATGTATGTTTTTTAAACATACGTGTGGAAACCAAAATTATTTGAATACAATTTGAATTTACCGCCATCCAACTCCCCTCTACAACCCTCAGTAACGTCATGTACCTCCACCATGTGACATGTACCGGATTCGGCCGTTTGAAATCTGGTCACTATAGTCATGCACCATTAACCAAAGTCTATGACATTTGGAGGTTTACAAACGAACGTTTTGTCTTCAAATTCTAATAAAATAATTTCAGAAGTGACAGTTTTAAAAGGTATTATTACGATTAACCGTCGTTTTTCAATCGGCAATGAAATAGTTTTGCTGTATCGTAAAATAACCACTTCTCCGATTCATTGGCACTTCTAACCTATCGTCAGCAATCTGCCATTCCAGTTTAAGGTTTAAGATACACATTTCACACGACCTGAAATACGATTGAAACGTGGTCAATCGTTTCTTGTTTCCTGGGTATTCATATGAGAACCCATGTGGAAACCCACAAAATATTTCCCATCCTATCCCAGCTGAATATTCCTGTACAGGAACCTAACAGGTTATTTGGAGGTTCCTGCACAGGTTCCTGTACAGGAACGTACGCAGGTTCCTGGTACACCGGTTCCTGCTGCGGATCCTGCGAGGGAACTTGCGCACGTTCCTGTACCCAGCAAAAAAGAAAGTATTGATACGAATTGAATTGAAAAGACTAAGACACCCTGCAAATCCCGCTTCGCGACAATGACGCATTGGACCTATGTATCAATGTATGTAAATTCCTGAAGACAGTATTTCAATTTTGCATCTTTCTATACGTACAAATACAGCGCAAAAGTCTAGTCAGCGAATACACTTCAATGCGTCAGCACACAAACGCTTCAACATTGGTCAATGCGTCTGAATTCGTGAGAGTAAAATACACCCTTGAATTCGCCCCAATGCGTCACGGTGAATTCTAGCAAGTGTTGATTTATACAATTTAATCTGTAACAGGAAAACCAACGTGCAGGGCATATAGAACTTATTGACAATGTTTATTAAATTGTCTCATAGCTCAGTGGCGGGTACTCTGGACTGATACACGAAGGATCGCTGTTTCAAGTCTCGACGCATGAACTTTTTATTAATTTTTTTTCTGATTGACCTCGACCACGCATTCATACGAATTCACACGCATTCAATTCGCGCTGTCTTAATTCATCTAAATGCGTCTCAGTGCGTTCGAACGAATCAGAAAACGGGATTCACGCGCTTTACAAAAATGTTCATTCGCCTCAATCCGTATCAATTCTTTTTTTTTTTTTGCTGGGTACAGGAAGCTGGATATTCAAATACCTGTACAGGTTCATGTATTGTCGTGGATGTTGCTGCAAGAAATTCCCTAGGGAGGATCCTGTACAGTAGGCAGGGTTGGTCAGTTACGCGTAACTCGAGTATTTTCTACGTATAATACGTTTTTGACGTAATATACGTCGAAGTCCAGACTCTGTACTCGAGTTTTGAATGAATCTTCGGAATAACATTCTACAAAGGGTTTATTTCTAGACTAGCATACTGCTTTATGGAAAAGTTGATCGGTTAGGAACCTGGATTTTAATTCTATGTGAAGTAATAATTTGATATAATTGATCAGTGCTTAGTCCATTAAGACATTTTGTGAAAGCTATATTTTGTTACATATTATCAGGGTTTCAAAATGCAGAAATTGCTTAAAAGATTGCTTGGACGCTTTCTAATGAGATAACTGTCGTGTGAGCACCTATGTTTGCCATCCATCTGTCTCAAGTAATTGGAGGAGATGCATGATGGTGGGCTGGCAAGGCGCGCACGTACCGCTGTAATTTATCTATTCCAGTACTTATGTGTGTACTTATTTACCTTCCTAACTCATGTTTAGAATACGTATGATGACGCTACAATAACGATATAAAATATTTCAATTTCTTTGCAAGATGACGAGAGAGCTTTGAAATAAAAGTCAAGAGGCATTTTGCAAAAAAGTCTACGAAGCTCTCTGCCCGGTAAGAAGGTCTGGATTGAATTGAAACGTTTCTATCCAAATGAATGTCGTTTTTGAAAATCTCGTTCGAATGCAGAACAGCGCCGCAGCACGAAATGAAAGTGATAAAAATGAAAGCACTTGTGAGACGGAACAAAATGGAATTAAAGTGTGACCGAAAAAGTGAACACGAAAAGAAAGTGATAAAAATGAAAGCACTTCTTACGACGGAACAAAACGGAATTAAAGTGGTAACGGAAAAGTGAATGATTCAAATGGAATTGACTTAAATTAATTTGCGTACAAAATATATAAATCGCTGGATTAGGCATCAGAAACTTTTGTTGAAAATTGCAAATAATAATAATAACAATTTTCCTTTTCAGGTATATGTATTTCAAACTTTTTATTGCAAACACAGGGGAGTTTACACATACAAGATTATATAAATAATGTAATAATATACACTGCCATGCGAAAGTTTCCGGACATCTGTTTTTCAATAGCATAAAAAAGCACTCTAGTTTTAATAATATTAAACTGTAAATTTTCCTCCAATTATTGCACAAAATCTGATAAAGTTGTGAGCCTAATAAGCATAAATTGAAGGCAAACTGTTAATTTTATTGTAAGGTATTTGAAAAAAAAAACTTGAAATTTTAATGTTTCCGACAAATATCAACGAGTCCAAAAATATCAAGAAAATTTTCATGTTTTTTGGCTAAATTTTAAGATAATTTTCTACACTAATGTAGAAAATGATCAATTTCAGTGACTTAATGAGATATTTTAAGAATTTTTTCCGTTGATACAGTCAAAGGTTGAACTTGGTTTAAAATGTCATCAAAATTGAAAAATATTTCAATCCTAGGAATTTTTAAAACAATAGTTGAAAGCAACATGAATCATAATTATGATCAAAATTTCATTTTTAGCAGTAATAACACAGAAAGACTCTTTAGAATACCTAAGGAAAGATTTGTTCAAAAACAGTCCTTCACGCCCAGCTTTGATTGTTCTAAGATTACCGACAGAAAATTATTATTTCGAGTTTTCATAGAAACAAGAAGCCAAGTAATTTTTATTCTCATTATTCATTAGCTTAATAAACTATAAACAAGTACGTAGACGTGTCGAAACGAAATCGGCAAAGAGCGAGAGAAACCACGTAGAAGGTATAACAAAATTAATAGGTTATGTTCGCACAAAAGTTGGTCTGATATATTGACTTCATGTACTTGTAAATTGACCTTTCCTGATGTCGAAAAAGATAATTTTCACTAGGGAAAATATTCCACTAAACTATAAACTCTCAATGTATATGCAATTAAATTTGTATCAAATATCTAATCCTTTTATAAATCTCACAATTACTGGAATTATTCGCTTGCTGATAAAGCCTAGTACAGCTTGAAGCGCCCCCTGGAACTCTGAGTTGAAAATTTACTATGTGTTGACGGTGGCCGTGTGGTGGCGCCAGCTATGCAGTTGGCCTATGATCGTTGCAAATGCATGGCAAAATGTTAATATTGAATTTAATAACATTTAAAATAATATAATGACATTGTCAATTAATTTTTAAGTATTTTTAGTGATCTTTGAGACATTTTCCATCTCCTAAGCGAAATAAAACTCCGAAAAACTGATTTTAGACATTGAAATCCGCATCTATTTACCGATGCTCCAGAATATCCGCGGTGTTGAAATTTTTAACAAAAAATGGTGAAGTGCGTTTGTTTTGACTCTAAATCCCCTGGCGGACCGAACGAACGGAGCGGATACGCTACAGCGTATCCTTATAGTATCCACATCGTATCCTCTCCGTATCATGCAAGAAAAACTATTAAAAAAGAAAGATTAACATTTCACTTGTTGAAATTCGGATTCTACGTGAAATTTTGAGTTAAAAGGTCACAGAGTAATCGCAATAGTTTTTCTTGCAACATTAAAAACTTTTAATAAATATAATACTTATCGATGACGTGCGCTGAAGGCGACTTCAAACGCATCGTCATTCAGTAGCAGTTCATAGGCTTTATCCGTCGACGATGCGTTTGAAGTCGCCTTCAGCCCACGTTATCGATAAGTATAATATTTTTTTAAAGTTTTTAATGTTGTAAGAAAAACTATTGCGATTACTCCGTGACCTTTTAACGCAAAATTTCACGTAGAATCCGAATTTTAACAAGTGAAATGTTCATCTTCCTTTTTTAATGAGTTTTTCTTGCATGATACGGAGAGGATACGATGTGGATACTATAAGGATACGCTGTAGCGTATCCGCTCTGTTCGTTCGGTCCGCCAGGGTCGGGATATAAAAGTAATGGGGAGCAGGACAAAGATAACAAGATTCAATTCTTCAAAGTGCCAAATGATCCGAATATTATTAAACAATGGCAAATAGTTATTTTAAGGGATGATGTCAAACTGAAGCCTGGTGATGCAGTTTGTTCGTTGCACTTCAACCCAGAAGATATTATTCGAGAAAAGGTTTTTAGGGGACTTGATGGAAGTGTTGTGGCAACGGTAAGTGTTACATATAAAGCTTATAGATATATCTTTTTATTTGTAAAGTTTTTCTCTTTTTAAAAATACTATTTTATTGTTAATATTAACTTTGAATAATGAGCATATTATTTAATATAATCCAAAGAAACTTCTTTGTACTTTAGATTATAAAAAAATGATATCTTAATCTATTTTCAGGATGAGAGCTGGACCGGGAAACCGGGAAATGATCGGGAATTTTATGAGACCGGGGAAAACCGTACATTTTTCATTAAAAGAATTTAAAAATGCAGTCTTAAAGACTTGGAAATTTTTAAATCACAAGCATTTGGAATCGAAAATTTTTGATAAAAAATCTTTTTAGATGATCAACTGTCAATATGAATTATAATGATTTTTTAAATTAAACTGTGCATTAAGGATTAACAACTGAATAATAGTTAATTTTACAACACGATTGGAAATCAGTTAAAAATTTAAGAATTTCCAGATTTTAACGTTGAAGATTAAACTGTTCAAATTGGAAAGTCTTAGTAGTTAAATAAATGTAAACGCATGATTAAAACATTATATATGATTTAAAATCGTGAAATAACTTCAAAACAGTCTATTCATACTTAAAGACTTTTATTAAATTTGAAAATTTTGTTTTAGTTTACAATTTTAAACTTTAAAATTTGAAATTTTTTAATTAGGAAAAATAACATTTGCTTAATATTTAGAAATTTTTGACTGTTCATTTAAAATCAGTAATTGTAAATCAAATATTCAAAATTAAACAAAAAAGTTAAACTTTGAACGTCACAATTTTGATTGTTCTATTTCAAAAAATGTAATTTGCAAGTAAAATTGTTGAATTTTGAAGTATAATAAATATTGAACATCTATTATTATTCCTAGAAAAAATTCAAGCAAGTTGAATTAAGTTTCAATTAAAAATTTGAAATGATTTCGAATAATTTAAACGAAGCGTCTAGTTACACCGACAAAATTTGGCTATTCGTACCGAAATTTCCGTGTGACTAGCCCACGGCCTAATTGAAAACAAAATATAGATTTGTGCAGGTTTCGAACAAAAAATTTAGAAGATTTTTACGAATTGTGAAAGGCTTCAAAAGAATAAAAATCATTTTCTTAACATTCCTAGGGAAATTGAGAATGACTTCTTATTTTGAAAAATTAATTTTAAGAGAATATTTAAAAAGATTTTAAACGTTTTTTTAAATTGTCAAAAATGAATATGGAAGATTTTAAGTAAATATTTTTTATTTTGCAGGATTTAAGAGAAATTTCAGGAATGATTTGAATCATTTTGAAATTCTGCAAATCTGATTGGTACGTTTTTATTGACAAACTTTTATTTAGGAATTATAAATTCATTATTTTTGTGAACAATAGGTTTTCAGAAATAAATTTTTTTAAATAAAAACGTACCAATGAGATTTGTAGAGAATCTTAAGAAATAAAATAAGCCCTACAGAATCAGAATTAAATAAGAATTGCAACTTTTACCTAAAGACAAAAAGAAAAACATTAAACTGTAAATAGTTATTGTCAAATAAAGAAAACCCAAAATATTTTTTTCAAAAGTTCACGTACCTCGTGTTCTTTTCCAAAATTAGTTATAATTAACATTAGCATATTTTCCTCGATTTTATCAATCATTTTAAACAAGTTCCATTTTTTGAACTTGAAATAACATATGATAATGAATAATAATAAATTTAATAATAAATAAGGCAACCTGCGCTAATTTGAAGTTTTCTCTCAGTCGCCGTATGCCAGGCCACACCTACGAAAAGGAGCCGTGCCAGCTCTAAAACTTGGTCGTCCGGAAAAACCTACTCCCAAACCTCGCTCTTTGGCCTTGAAACGAAAGAAAAATGGAAGTCATACGGAAATTAACAATTGCAAAAAGATCAAAATTGAAGGGGAAGTAAGCAGTATTGAAGATGATCAAACTGAAAATGCTGATCCTCCCGCCGAACCACTGGATCCTTTTGCACTTTTATTCAAACAAATGTTTGAAAATGTGAACTCTGTCCGCATGCCAATTTCGTGGATGAGGGCAAATGTTACTTGGGTTAATCGCCCAGGTATAACATTTTTCACGCGAATTGGAGTGAGAGGTAAAAATGATCACGTCGATTCGATCTGCAATTAGGAAATCACCATAGATGGTCGTATGACTATTTTGATCAAATTAAACGGAAAATCTATTGATCACACAGAGTTTGGTTTTGAAACTGATCAGCTGCGTTCCGCAGAAGACGTCGAAAATGTCATTGAAGTTGTGCATAGCAGACAGATATGTCAAGGTTGTCCGGACATAATTCTCAATGCAGAAAATTCGAATAACTTGTCATCGTTCAGTTACACAGATAAAGTAGACACCTTGCGACATAATCGCTGTGCATTAATTATATCTGTTGGTCAAAAGGGCAAAGGCAAGGAGCAATGTAACTATTGTAAGACAGTGAAGGAATTATTGAGAAGGAAGATTATTCGCAAGCAGCACAATAAAACGTCCAACTATTTTAAAACCAGTGATCTGAGTCCGAGAAGGCTTGAGAAGGTACAGAGATTAAGAAAAACGCTCAATTCTACAGGCCGAACAAAAGAAAGAGCTCAAACAAGGGAGCGCAGTTGAAAAAAGTGGTTCTTGAATATGAATATAAAATGATGCGAATATCGGAAAACAACGTTGATAAATTGATTAATAAGCAAGAAAAAATCAGCCCCAATGAGAAAGTTGCTATCAAAGAGATATTCAAAGCTGCTGGTACAAAAGATCCGAGAGGCCGAAGATATTCCCAAGAATGGATTATTCTTTCTTTGCTACTTCATATGCGCTCACCAATGACCTATCGAATGTTACATGACAATAAAATATTGCCCGTGCCTAGTGTGCGAACAATTAGGAGGTAATTTTTAAAATAATTATTAAAATTTATGTTACATATAATTAAAAATATACATTAATAATTGTAGAATAAAAAATTATTTATTTTTTAAATTATGTTTTGCAGATATTTCTCTCAAATGGAATGTCCTTGTGGCTTTGATTCGAGGTTCTTTGAAATTTTAAAAGAACATTTCGCCGGAAAATCAGAACGAGAACTTCATGGTGTATTGTTACTAGACGAAATGTCTACAAGAAAAAATCTACTTCTTGATCGTAAGACGATGACATTTAAAGGAGTAGAAGATTTTGGTGATAATGTCCCAAAAGATGTAGAAAAAGAAATGGTTGATCATGGATTAGTAATTAGGGGAAAGTTGCCTAAGACGAGCCCCCTCCTAAGACGATACACCATGAATATTTTTGTACAAAAGCAATATAGTCATCACTTACGGATGCGAATACGTGTTCAGCAAAATTCTGGTTATTTTGAAGGTGTTTTTTCCTGCACTGGAAGTAAATTAACAAAAACAGAAAGGAAAAATTATTTTTGTACGTTAGAGAACGAACTTTCACCTGTTTTAGAAGTTGTGATTTTTTTTTTTTTATACCATTAAGCCGTTTCCCTTTCGGCGAGCCTCTAGGGGTAGGCGTGACACTACCCGATTCGGGTAGTGTTTCTAGGTGGATAGTTTCTTGTAGTAAATAACTACAAGTGTGGGCTCACCACACCCACGACCGACAACAGCAACGCAGTAGTATTATTCTCGAACGGTCACCCATCCAAGTACTAACCGCGCCCAACAGTGCTTAACTTCAGTGATCTAACGGGAACTGGTGATTCCAGCGTGGTATGGCCGTTGCCATGATTTAATAACTTCTAATGATTTGAAGGAGTAAGTTATGTTTTTGTTTGATAGATCATTTTGTAAACTTTGCAACTGATACTTACGTTTTATTAATTCTTATGCTATTTGATTAAAATATTTTAAAAATTGTGATCATGCAAAATTCCTAAAACGGGCCCCGGTTAGGCTAGAGAACTGTAGGTAAAAGGGAAATCTGCTTTCCTTGTGAGTTTCCGATGGTCTCAATGGTAATGACCTAACCTCTTTCTTGCTTTTACATCATGAATAAGAAATTTTTTAAACTATGTCGCTTTTTCGATTTTTATCAGTAAATTCTGGATCTGAGATGAAAAAAAAAAAATTGATTAGCATTTCAAACTCGAAAGTTCATTGCCTCACTACCCGATTCGGGTAGTGTTTCTAGGTGGATAAATACTACCAGTGTGGGTCCACCACACCCACGACGGGTCAACAACACGCAGTATTCCCCGAACGGTCACCCGTCCAAGTACTAACCGCGCCCAACACTGCTTAACTTCAGTGATCTAACGGGAACTGGTGTTTTCAGCGCGGTATCGCCGTTGACGGATCTGAGATGAATAATATTCGAAATTTTATAACTTTTCATAAATATTTAGTCCTTGAACTTCTTTTACACTTATTTTCTGTTAGAACTTATTTGACGCTTATTTTACGCTTTATAAGGTATTTTACGTAACTAATATGTCATAAACGTAAACATTATGTTTAAACAATACGCTGCGAATAAAATTCGTCAATATCTAATGTTCAATTACATAGCTTTTTTTATTTTAAAAAGGGGCCCGTCTTAGGATACCGGGTTGCCTAAGACGAGACAAATACATATTTTTTTCAACATCGAAGTTCATTGCCTTTTAAACATTTTTTGAACTTTTAAGTGTGTGAACTTTGTAAATAAAACATCAAACTATGATGCCAATAATCGCTTTTGCTTCTGAAGTTCCTTAAAATCGAAAATTTTTGGAAAATATGGAAGGGGGCTCGTCTTAGGCAACTTTCCCCTATGTTCCAACCATTGTACGATAATTACTCGCAGCCAATTGCAGTCTTCGCGTCCAAGGGACCGACCCATGGAGATGTTTTGGCGAAATTAGTAGTTCAGGCGATAGTTCTTCTAGAGAAAGCAAGAGCAAAAGTTCACGGAATTGTTGCTGATGGAGGAGCTCCAAATAGGCGAATGTGGACTGAATTGGGGTGTAGTGGAAAAATGGAAAACTTTAAAAATTCGTTTGAGCATCCTGTGGATGAAGAACGAAAGGTATTCCTTTTCCCGGATGCACCTCATCTCATGAAAACCATTCGAAATCGTTTGGTAAATGGTTCGAAGCTAAAGGTATAATATTCTTTTTCATATCAAATTTTTCAAATATGCTCCAACATTCAATTTCAATATAAATAAAATAAGGCGGCAATGGTTACAACAGATTTTTAAAACTTATCTTCAGATTCACCCGGATGACAGCTCGATTGAATGGGAACATTTTGAAATCCTCCATGAGCTTGACAAACATTAACCGGCGAGTAACAGATGGTGCCCAAATATAACGGACACTCACGTTAATCTGAAGGACAATAGTTTTACTAAAATGAGAGTAATTCTGGCTCTTCAGGTAATTTTTTTCTTATGTTTCTTTATTCTTTACTATTAAAGAAATGCGTCATAAATAGTACAATTCTTTAGTATGCGCATGAACTGGTCTTTTGACAGATTTTCAGTCGATCTGCTGCTCGTGGTTTGCGTTTCTACAAGGCCTATGAGAAAAGACTTCAGACTTGTGAATGTACTGCAACATTTTGCGAAATACTGAACGACATGTTTATGCTCTTAATCGAACTTCGAATGAAACAGGCCTCCGACTTGGCTGTAATGATATCAGGGTAAGTACTTTAATTTACAGAATAAAATCACATTTATTTATTATAATATATTCTGTTATTTCATGATTATATATTTTAAATTTTCATACCCTGGCGGACCGAACGAACGGAGCGGATACGCTACAGCGTATCCTTATAGTATCCACATCGTATCCTCTCCGTATCATGAAAGAAAAACTCATTAAAAAAGGAAGATGAACATTTCACTTATTGAAATTCGGATTCTACGTGAAATTTTGCGTTAAAAGGTCATGGAGTAATCGCAATAGCTTTTCTTGCAACATTAAAAACTTTCAAAAAATATAATACTTATCGATAACGTGGGCTGAAGGCGACTTCAAACGCATCGTCGACGGATAAAGTCTATGAACTGCTACTGAATGACGATGCGTTTGAAGTCGCCTTCAGCGCACGTCATCGATAAGTATTATATTTATTAAAAGTTTTTAATGTTGCAAGAAAAACTATTGCGATTACTCTGTGACCTTTTAACTCAAAATTTCACGTAGAATCCGAATTTCAACAAGTGAAATGTTAATCTTTCTCTTTTAATGAGTTTTTCTTGCATGATACGGAGAGGATATGATGTGGATACTATAAGGATACGCTGTAGCGTATCCGCTCCGTTCGTTCGGTCCGCCAGGGTAGATATTGCAAGAAACTCTAGAGTGGTTGGACGCATGGGAAAGCCGAGTCCATGAGAAGTTGATCAGCCCAGACGAATTTCTGACAGCAAGTACTGCCGAAGGTCTAAGGATGACCTTACATTCAACATTAGATTTGTCTAAGTACTTATTGGACGAATTGAAAATCGACGTCGTTTTAACTGGAAGAATAAATCAAGATTCACTAGAGGTATTTAAATCGTTCTTTAAAATAGACAATTTTCGGTAAACCAATATCCCTGGCGGACCGGCCGAACGCAAACATTACGCTACAGCGTAACGGTAAAGTAATGGTAAAGTAATATGGCATAATAATTGATAAAAGAAACAAAATTAATATGTAAACTGTTGCAATTATAATAAAACGTTGAAATTTACGTTAAATGGCCATGCCGTAATTGCAACAAGTTGTTTTTGCAGCGTTAAAAAATAAAAAAACATAGTGACTGTCATTGCAGTCCAGCCCCTGCATATTGGCAACCCGTTAACGGGGCTTCAAGTGGGTTGCCAGTCTGCAGGCGCCTGACTTGAATGACAGCCACTTTGTTTTTTTATTTTTTAACGATGAGAAAGCAAGTTGTTGCAATGACGGCATGAATATTTAACGTAAATGTTAATGCTTTATTATAATTGTAACAGTTTACATATTAATTTTGTTTCTTTTATCAATTATAATGCCATATTACTTTACCATTACTTTACCATTACTTTACCGTTACGCTGTAGCGTAATGTGTGCGTTCGGCCGGTCCGCCAGGGATCAAACAGAAGTTAATAACTTTATCAAAAAATGTATTCCAAAATTATAGGAATCTTATTTATTAGAATCTTGATATTGGTTTTTTTAATACGATTTTTCAATAATCTTCGTTGAAGCCTTCAAAATGCAAATAGCTCTATGAATTCGTCAATTTTTACTCAGTCTTCAATTTTTTATATATATTTTAGAACGATTTTACAATTATATTGAATTATTTTTATTTTTTTAAAATATTAAGTGTTAATAAATGCACTATCGCCGACAAAATTGCAGAATTTTCTTTAAAAAAATATACCCAGGCATTTTTTAAAGCTCAAGTAACTGGACCTTAAAGGTGTTCATTCAACTTACTTAAAACGTTATTCATTAGCAACATAGTTTAATGAGAACAGTAGTTTTATCTAACATAAGCTGTTAATTTTAAACATTTGTTTATTTTTTAAAAAGTCCAGGGAAGCCAGGCACTATGCTAATAAAAAAACTGTAATATATATATTTTTTATTCTCGACTCATATTTCTTAGATAGGATGCGACCGCACTAATAATTGTTTAAATATTTTCCTGATCAATTTTTTGGGTATTCTTGATTTAGAGATTCTCCGGAACGGTACGATATGCAGGAGGAACTAACAATCATCCCGCCACTCCCACATTCCTGCAAATCTATAAGATCCTCGCTTTTTATAGCGTCCTAAAGCCACCTCGAAACGGAAATTGTTCAATTTCTGACGATGCTCCAGTTAAACCTTTGATTTCCTTGTCCACTTTAAAAGAAGTCTACAAATCTAATAATAAGCATTCCATTGTTGAAGAAATAAAAAAGAAGTTAGAAGTGATTATTCAGAAGGAGGATAGTGATTTTTCAGATTTTACAAGTGCAGCAGATCATGACTATGATCTACCTGCTGTGAAAGACTGTTTAATGTACTTTGTTACAGGGCAAATTTGCAAAAACTTAGCCAAATTTACAAACTGCGAAGTTTGTCGTTCGGCCTTTTTCTACTCAGAAGAAAATCGCTTGCAAACTCAAAATCATCCACTTGCAAATCCAGCAGCATTGGATAAAAATCAGGAGATTCAACATCCTAATAAGCGGCTCTTCAATTTTCTAAAAGGAGTTGAAGTATCTTTTGTTGAACACTCCAACAAAAGCAATGTTTTTAACCTGGTTGTAAGCGAGATTACACAGAAAAAGTGGAAATTTGCATGCTCCGAACATGCGAAAGAAGCTCTCGCCTACGTTCTTGATTTTTATTTGCAAATGCGAGTGCGTCGGTTTGCAAAAATTAAAATGGCTAATGAAGAAAAGGAAAACTTGATAAAGAAATAAGCTGCAAACTTAGTAGCAACTTAAACTTCACGAACCTAGAGCTGATTTCTTAGTTTCGGAAACACTTTGTGATAGTCATTTTGTAAGATTGTTAGTTTATACGGAGGAAAAAGACTTATTTAAGATGTTTAATAGAATCTGTTGAAATATTTAATATTTTATACACTAGATATAAATTATTTATAAAGAAAAGACTTGTATACAAATACTAAGAGGCAAAAGAAATTTATATTTATATAAATATAATAAATATATATTTATATAAAAAATTGATTATTTTCTATTAAAAAATTGTTATTAATTTGTTGTTGCGTGAAAGCATATGTATGTTCAATATTTGACTTTCACTAACAACTTATAATATATATATAATATATATAAAAAATGTTTAATTCTATAACTTAGGTTTTGTTTTATTAATTTTACCTACCCCCTCTCTAAGAAGTGCATTAAAACACATAATTTGTTTTTTTAAATATTTTAAAACCCGAAATGAATTCAAATTATTGAATAAATAAAGTAAATATTATATATTATATAATATAATAAAAACTATTATAAAGTTTAGACGATTTTCTTTTCGGATATTTAAAAATTACACAAATAATTATTTGTCTGATTTAATTGCGTATGAATAATGATTTGTTGTAGTTAGTAGGAATGCAGTGCGATTTTCGTCTAAAACCAGTGAATTTTATGATCTTCGCAAATTATTTTCAACTCAAAAGATTAAAAATATCTTAAAGTTCATTATCTTTTACCCAGAACTATCAGAAAATTATTTTTCTTCAACAAACTTTATTATTTTAACACTTTTGCCTTGCATTATTTGAATTATAGGCCAAGTCAATAGCTGGCGCCACCGCACGGCGACCGTCAACTCTCATGACAATATTTTCCACAGGCCTCCATGAGAAGTGGCATGGGGCTGGCTTGAAGTACACTTCTCGTCAGTCGTCAGTAGTTGAAAAGTTGCTCAGTTCGAGTTGTTTCGGAAACATCCGGTTGAGTTCACGATCGAATATCGATTACTTAATGGCGGGAAATTCGAAAAAGGAACAGGTGGGCGTTTTAATCAAACAAAAAATTATCGGTTATTACCCGGCTCGCAATAATTTTTCAGTGAAAGAAATTAAAAAATTCGAAATCTTGAAGCTAAGTTTTTTTTCAATTGAAGTAATAAAAACTAATCTGCAAATGGTAGCACAAAAAGCTCAAAAAACGTAAATCCACGCTATAGTTTTCAATGCTCTAAATTGAGGAATGAATCAATAAATTAGTAGATTTTCAAAATTATATCATTTGGAACAATTTTAAGTGAGAAACATTAAAATATATGCATAATATTTTTTTTTTAAATAAATTTGCTATGAAACTTTTCACAATTCTTGAAAAACTTCTCAATTTTTTGTAAAATTATTAAAAAATTATTAAAATTACTTTTATTTAAGTACTAGTTTCAAATTAATGACTGTTCACTCGTTATTTATACATCAAAACTTGTTTTTGTTTTCAAATATTCTTGAATATGCTCTTAAAATTATTCAAAGTCCTTAACAAATCAACATTTTACTTTAAAATCTGAAAAATCTACATTTTGTTTTGAAATTTTTGAAATCTTTACGAATTTCTAATTATTTTAGAAATTTTTGTAAACTTTGAAATATTTTTTTTTAATGATTTGATTTTTATTTAAAAAATCCTACAAAATTAGAATAAAAATGCCCTAAAATCTTTCACATTTTTTTCTGAAAATTTTGAAAACCTTTTTAAATCTTGTTAAAAATTCTCTTAGAATTAATTTTTCAGAATGAAAAATTATTCTTCATTTTCTTAGGAATAGTAAAAAATTTTTGTTTTCCTGAGGGAACCTTCCACAATTCTTAAAAAGCTTTAAAATTTTTTGTTCGAAACCTGCAAAAATCTACATTTTGTATTAAATCATTACAAATTTTTCCAAATTTCAAATTGTTTTCGAAATTCTTTCAAAACATCTAAATTTGTTTTAAAATGATTACAATTTTTTCTTAAAAAATTGCCTTAAAATCTTTCAGATTCTTTTCTGGAAATTTTGGAAATCTTCTGAAATCATGCAAAATACTCTCTTAAAACTAATTTTTCAAGATTGAAAATAATTTTCCTATGAATCTTAAGAAAAATTTGTTATGAAACTTTTCATAATTCTTGAAAAGCTTCTCAATTTTTCGTTCGAAATCTGCTAAATCTACATTTTGTTTCGAATTATTTAAATAATTGAAAGTTTAAAATTAATTTTGAATCTTGTCAAAACTTCTAAATATCTCCTCAACTTACTAAATTTTTTACTACATTAATAAGTTTCTCATTGTTATTTATACATCCAAATTTAATAATTTCACTTACAAATTAAAATAATTCCTTATTTTGGAAAAATAACTTAAAATTCTCTCAGGAATCTCAGGAAAATTTTTGTATTATCCTAAAACCTTTAAAAATTCTTCAAAAGCTTTCAAATTTCATTCAAAAATTAACATTTTGTTTCAAATGTTTTAAATTTTGTTAAATTCTTAACCATTTCAGAAATTTTTTCAAAACAGCTAAATTTCTCTTAAAATAATTTCATTTTTCTCTCAAAAAATTGCTTTTTTGTTGGGGACGCGAAAGTACACCACATCTGGGAGGTCACTGAAAATGTAAAACTTTCACCCGTTGCCCTACCAGAAATCAAGTCCAAGATAGTGGGTCTAGATTTTAAACAAAAGCAGTATGTCTGCATAATGCCTAACAACATTGAAGCACAGTAGTTTTCAATAAATAGTATTTATGAAATTTTATATTTATATGAAGTATTTTAAGTAATTAATATAAAGAAATTGAATATTCATGTCATTAATTTAATTATTTTTCAGACTATTTTATCTTACTTTATTGACATTATTTTAAATAAATCTGAAAAAACCAAATTTAAAATTCACTCATCAGAACGTATTAAATTGGCATCAAATTTTAAGTTTCTCTAATTTTCAACCATACGAAAGTGATCAAATTGACTTCAATTTCCGAGTTTTCTGTATCGATTTAAATAATATTCATCTGTTAGCAATTTGTACTTGCCAGATGGTATTGAATTGGCCTCACTTTCTGAGTTTTCTGTATCAAATTGAATAAAATTCATTTGTTTGCAATTTATACTTGCCAGACGGTATTAAACTGGTCTTAATTTCCAAGTTTTCTGTATCGAATTAAATAAAGTTCATTTGTTCGCAATTTTTACGTGCCAGATGGTATACAATTGACTTCAATTTTCCCAGTCGACTGACGTAATTCAATGGCATTGGTTTGCTCCCAATTATCACTCGCTGGAGAGAATTAAATTGTCTTCAATATTCCAGTTTGGCTTACGGTATCAAGCAGTATTAACTTGATTTCAATTTTGAACTTCCAATTATAATTAAAATGTATTCATTTGTTAGCTGAAATAATCATCACATTAAACGGGATTGAAATGCAACACAATTTAATTACGATACAAGAAATTGAAACGTATATTTCAAAAACGGAATTAATAAGGTATTCAAAACGTTTGAAATTCCACGATATTTGTTCGAACATTAATGACATTCAATTCGCACCTTCTTACCGGGTGTTCACGATGAATATTTGAAGGTTTGTATACCTGTGTATTGTAATAATTTTGTAAATTCACTTTAAAAAATTCTCTTATTTCCGAAGCAAGGAATAAGAATATCTAAACATCACTTTTTTTTTAATTTTATAAACAAATGCATAGTTTGGTCGTTTATAGGCGGAAAGTAATAGTTTTTTTTAAATCATCTTCATGTTACGCAAGTGGTGATGTTTTTTGACGGAGAATTCTCGGTCGATATCATTTGTTTTTGTTTCCAATCAATCCTATCAATAAATGCATCTTTTGACCATTTATAAATAG
>CAKNXH010052862.1:3115-23972 GCA_932178445.1 Andricus quercusramuli
AAGAGCTCGATTAAATATTATGTAATTGCTGAGTATCCACACAAAATTAGTCATCTTTTACGGCACGTGGAAGTTAATTTAGGAATGTTTTATCAACCAGAATACTGCTGTTGACAAGTTAGCCCTAAGCTTGATTTCGCAACCCAAATTCCTTTCCTTTGAGTGGACACGCGTGGCAGATTAACCCTAACTAAAGACATTTTCATGACATTCTGACTCATCTATTCTATCCTATTTTCTCACGCTCAAAAATCATGTTGGATTTCAATTTAGGGGCCCCATCTTATCTAGGTATGCGCATATTTCAATTATCAACGACAGCACTGAGTCAGCCCTTCTGGATTTTACGTTTCCCTTACTTGTTATTGCTCTTTTTCCTAAATTCCTAATGAGTGATTCTTTTTATATAAAAGAAATTTCGAATTTAGCCTATTTCTTGGGTAATTTTGAATTTCCCGCCTGTCTTGATCCCCTCTCCCAGAGAATTCTCTGACAATATAGTTCCCTACCGTTTCAGCATAGCTGTTATCAAAATTCCACAGTCATAGACTATATAATAACTGAAAAATTCGATTCCATCACACCTTCCCCCTTATCGTAAAAGTTGTTTCTTAATGAAACAACTTTAATAACTTTAATATGTAAACTGTTGCAATTATAATAAAGCGTTAAAATTTACGTTAAATGGTCATGCCGTCATTGCAACAACTTGCATTCTCATCGTTAAAAAATAAAAAAACAAAGTGGCTGTCATTCAAGTCAGGCCCCTGCAGACTGGCAACCCATTTGAAGCCCCGTTAACGGGTTGCCAATATGTAGGGGCTGGACTGCAATGACAGTCACTATGTTTTTTTATTTTTTAACGCTACAAAAGCAACTTGTTGCAATTACGGCATGGCCATTTAACGTAAATTTCAACGTTTTATTATAATTGCAACAGTTTACATATTAATTTTGTTTCTTTTATCAATTATTATGCCATATTACTTGACCATTACTTTACCATTACTTTACCGTTACGCTGTAGCGTAATGTTTGCGTTCGGCCGGTCCGCCAGGGTTTGATTGAATAAAAATAATTATTGAGAACTTACCTAAACTTCCTCACTTTTATATTATATTAATAACTATCCCTAACAATTATGGATCATTAAAAAGGTGAGACGGATCCAATTTAACCATGTATTTCGTCAAGACTTTACGTATATATATATATATATTTTTTTTTCAAACCTTTTCATGGTCATAATGGTTTCATGGTCAACGGCGATACCACGCTGAAAACACCAATTCCCGTTAGATCACTGAAGTTAAGCAGTGCTGGGCGCGGATAGTACTTGGATGGGTGACCGTTCGGGGAATACTGCGTGTTGTTGACCCGTCGTGGGTGTGGTGGACCCACACTGGTAGTATTTATCCACCTAGAAACACTATCCGAATCGGGTAGTGAGGCAATGAGCTTTCGAGTTCGAAATGCTAATCAATTTTTTTTCTTTTTCATGGTCATAATAATACACTAGATCATTATTAACCTTATTATATATATACCTCAGCCTGGCAAAGCCCGTCGCCAGGAGCCATCCCTCCGAATAATCTCTATAAAGTTCCCCGAAAAATGGAAGGTAGGCCCCATCCACCACTTCTGGTCTGGAGAGAACGCCTGTATAGTCCCATATATATAGGGGCGGCGGAGAAGGGCTTCTCCCAAAGGATACTCCATAGCCCGGCTCCTGTATCTTGAGTGTAATATTCAAAAACACCGACGGGGAACAATGCTCCTCCACCATTACCGTAGAGGGAAGATAGGTATAGAGGCGACAATGCAATGGGCAGCTTGATGCACGCTAAGGGGAGCGAGACGGCAGAGGAAGGCTTAGTTAGGCAACCAGCAACGCGAAGGCGCTAGTGCCGTAGAGGGAAGATAGGTATAGAGGCGACAATGCAATGGACAGCTTGAAGCACGCTAAGGGGAGCGAGACGGCAGGGGAAGGCTTAGTTAGGGAACCAGCAACGCGAATGCGCTAGTGCCACGAACCAGTGCTTTTACGCTTAACGTGTGTGAGTGGGGTAGGTGAAGAGAGTGTGCGGTGTACATGAGTCGAACTGCAAAAAATTTAGAACCCTTATACCTGGACTGGTCTTTCCGAACTATATTTGGCTATTAACTTTCTTCCAATATTTTCGTGAATGGAAATATCCATTGATACGTTTTTCATTTGAAACTTGGTATTTTGATATTTCAAGTTAAAATTGGAAAAATAGAACTTTTTTTTTTGAAACGACCCCATTAGAAATTTTTGGAATCGCCCAGACGAATAATTCTTTTCCTAGAATGATCAATTACAATAGTCATTATTATTACAATATGTGAGCATTTATTGAATATTATTTTCTTTTAAATTGTAACCATAACAAACACGTGAACTTATTAATAAATACACAAATAAAAATGTACAAATAATATCCTTCGCATACAATAATTATTTTCATAGAATTATAATAAAATGTATGAGCATTTTTTACATTATTTGATTTTGTACTTATACATTCTCTACTCTCATACTTATCTTTCTGCACTCGTGGAAAAAATCTTAATAATGTAGGTAAAACTTTTTTTTTAACTTCAAACTTCACTTCAAACTTTTTTTTTAAACTTTTCAAAGTACATATTTCAGTCAATTTTTGATGAATTTATCTAAAATAATCCAGGTATTTTCTTTGATCTATATAAAAAAACTTTCTTGCTGGACGTTGTTTTTAGTCTGTAGTGGCCTCGATACTTCTTGTCTCTGAAATTAGGTAAATGTGGTTACCGACTTGCCTTAATTTTCAATTGGATATTATTAAAAAAAACGTCATTTCCAACTTTTTATTATTTTGCAGGCATTCGCTGAGTATACTTTGTATGTGTACTCAATTTCAAACCGTTTCAATAACATTTGTACGAGTTGTGATGATTTATGTTTTAATCACTTATTGAAGCCTATATCTAAAAAATTAATTTTGTGAATTTGAAAATTCCCATTCCTTGAGACCCGCGGTGACGCTTTTAGCATTTTCGAGCGTTTGGCGAGATTGAATTTGAGAGCTCAAGTGCAGAAATTGTTTAATTCAAACACTTTACAAAAATTAAAATTGCGATTCTCACACAACATTCACAAACATTAAAAGTATAACAATAACAAAATCTTATAATATTAAATAACGAACTAATAAACAAGAAACACATTTCTTCTCTTACTTCTCCAGTAAATATGATATACAATATACTTGAGGGTTTCAACTTTTAAAATTATTTGTATAATTTGGACGTATTTCTACGACAAAATTGATATTTATTAACCTACACGTGGAAAGAAGAATATTCTCCAACAGTGCGGGCTCTTGCAATTCTAACATTGTTAACGTAAGGGGAAAAATTAGACATATAATGCCCCATTACGGGAATTTTCCGATTAATAATTATTGTGAAGTAATTAATTTCTTCACGTGATTCATACACGGCTCCTGAGTAGAAGAATAGATATTTTTACCAAAACAACAAAAAATCATATTTCCTATACTTTCAACAATACGGTAACAAAAGTTTCAATTGTTAAGTAAAAAATGGTTGCTTTGTCCAAATCTTCTATTTAAAAAAAGTTCAGAACTGAAAAAGGAGAGAATATTCTTATTTCTTAAGACTACAAGATATAACGATCTGCTTAATAAATATTTGATTGTTTCCATATAATTTACACGAGAAAAGTATTGAAAATAACGCACATTCCATTTTCATACCTGCAAAGTTCTGAAATTCTTACAGAGATCTATATGAAAGGAAATTTTATTAACAACCCTCCCGTTTATTTTGTAATCCAAAATTTACTATTGCAGAGTGGCAAGGAAGGTTTGAAGCAGTGTATCAACATTACCACTAAAAACAATGACTTTCCGTCTAAAAAACTCTCGTCATATTAGTCCGGGCATCTAATAATTATTCAACGCATTTGTTTTCTATAGCGTTTCACTGAGAATTTCAATGGTATGTGAATCTTAATTTTTCCAAACATGACAACGACGCTTCCCGAAAATATTTTTGAACAATTTTCTAAAAATCGTGTTTTCGTAGATTGCTTTCGTAAACTTTAGAAAATTCTGGGAAAGTTAAAAAAAAAAGAAGAAACTTCTTTCAATAATAGGCGCAGAGTTGTATGCCTGCAAAGAACCCCGATTTTTTCCAAAAAGAAGGCTAAAAATCCCAATTTTGAAGTTAATATTCATACTTTAGAAGCTGGCAATTTTACGAAAAGTATTCTCCATTTTAATTAAAGTGTACGCAATTTCGAGTAATTCTAAAAAAAAAAAAATGGCCGAACCTCAATGTGTCATAAGCAATGGCCTCCCAAAATTGACCACTATTGACGACGTTGACGTATTCTTTAGAGCAAATTAGTCGTGTTCAGTTTTTTCCAAATACTTTTTTTGTTTTATTATGTTTTATAATTGAGAAGATGTAGGCTCCGGAAGTTTCGATCATCATTCCTTAAAGAAACCAATCCCAAAGCTACTTGAACGTGTGCGTCATCCGCTTCTGCTCCTTCTGTCCTAGAAGGTAAGCAAGAGCGGGAAATTTACGCGTGATAACATCGGGCAACACTGTTCCTTGGAGTCAGGTCTCTAGCCGCGGATGACCTTACGCGGCAGACAAGACAGTTGGAGATGAAGGTTTCACCTCTGGATGCTTTTTTAGAGCTACCAATCTTTGTAGAATTTAAGAGGAACAGTGTTGACGGACCAGATGGAGTGATCCCAGGAGAAAAGCCTTTTGCATCCGGTTCGCGATGAAATGAGCCTGACGCTGGCAAGCCGGAATCTTGCTGAGTTGGCTAATAAATGAAGTGATATTTCGCTCGTTTTTCTCCCTCCTTTGCCGTGATATTACCATCGGCTGGTGCCGAGAATTCAATCACGTAAATGATCTTGTTCTTCAGATCTTGGAGGACAATGTCAGGCTTCGTAGCACTGATACGTTGAGTGGTGGAGAATGAGAAATTCTAGTAGATCTTACTCTGATCACTCTCCACAACTGACTCGAGTTCCCCCTGGGCCTATGGCAATACGGGCAATGGATCAACACTATAGAAATGCCTATGATGGTAATATAACACGTTTAGAGCTGCATTGTGTCTCACTATGTACGCGCAGCGTGCATATTTAGAGCATCCACTGAGAACATGTCCAAGTGTTTCGGGCTCTTGCTTGCAAGCTCGGCAGTTGGTGTCGCGTACAGGTACATTCATTATGCGCTCGCGGTAAACTAAGGTGTCTATGACGCCGTCTTGACAGGCGAAAAGAAATCCCTCGGTCTCCGATCTCAATCCAGCAGACTTGAAAAACATGTTCGACAAACCCATCGAGAGCTCTTCTCTACGTATGATGCCGTAGAACTTACCATGGCGGGGCTTCTCAGCATGTTCTCTTAGTAGGAGCGTATGTTCTGCTTCCTGTATACGACTTTTGAGCACCAGAGGTGGTAGTGATGCTAGGCTATGTGTAATGTCGCTGGAATTAAATGGGAGGTCAAGCTCCTCTGCGGCCCTATCTGCTGCATGGTATAGAAACACCGCAGCATTGGCGACTTCATGTTGATGTACGAGTCACATAAGGGAATCCGTGCTTTTTAGAACTGAGCAGGCCGTAGCCAGAACCGTTCTTCGATGAAGACACTCTAAGCTAAGCAATCCTCTACCCCCTTTATCGCTAAGGAGATATATTCGAGGTACGGAAGGTCTAGGATGAAGACTTCGTTGTATTGTCATCATCTTGCGTGTGCTTCGATCAAGTTGTTTTAACTCATCGACGTTCCATTTTACTGCACCAAACGTGTAGAGCAGTTTAGGAACGGCCAGCATATGGGTCGCCTGGATCTTATTCTTTTCAGATAATTCGGAAGCCCAAATTTTTCTGAGAATTTGGCGATACCTTTTTCCAAGGGCCGTTTTCAAGTTATGCACATTTTGGGTTTCCGTTTGCGGTATTCCAAGATATGTATATGTTTCTCCAATACCAAGATGTTGAATGGTATTTCCGCCTATGAGTTGAACATCCTGATCGTCACTGGATGATGTAGTTTCTAGTCTTCCTTGGTGTAGGTGGACGCAGGCACACCTGTCTATTCCTAAGCTCATGCCAATCGCTTTAGAGTACCTATTTACCGCATCTACAAGGATGTTAAGGTCCTTTTTTGAGGAAGCAAAGAGTTTAAGGTCGTCCATGTATAAAAGGTGATTGACCTTATATTCTTTTCTGTTCGGCGGGCCACATAGGTATCCAGAGCTTTTGCCTCGGAGCACAATAGATAGAGGCAAGAGGAAGATGCAGAAAAGTATCGGACTTAGAGAGTCTCCATGAAAGACCCCCCTCTTATATGTGACAAAGCTTGTAGTCACTTGTCTTTTGTGAGATGTTATGACAAATCTTGTCCGCCACAAGAGCATAAGCTCTTTTATGCATCTCACTATTTTTGGATGCACCTCCATGCACTCAAGGAGCCTAATAAGTAGCTCATGGTTCGTGTTATCGAATGCCTTACGGTAATCAATCCAAGCCATGGTCAGATTGCGTCGATACCTGATCGAGTCCTGGGTAATACACCTGTCTATTAACAGGTTCTCCCTGCAACCTGCCAGCCCTCTCTTGCATCCACGTTGTTCGACTCTTACACTCCATACCGGCTCGATAGATGTCAATATCCTCTCTTTGAGGATGCCAGTGAATAGCTTGTAGCTGGTGTTTAAACAAGCTATGGGCCTGTAGTTCTTTGGACTTGACAAATCTCCGGCCTTAGGGATCAATACCGTGCGTCCTTCCACTAGTTACTGCGGGACGGGTTGTTCTCCGTTTAAGAAAGTAGTAAATATACGAGCTAGATGTTGGTGCGTAGAAGTAAACTTCTTCCACCAAAAGTTGTTGATTTTATCTGACCCTGGCGCCGAAAAGTTCTTGGTTCTAGCGATAACTTTCTTTACTTCTTCAGCAGTAATTAGTGGACACTCTTCCCCTGGACCTTGTAACCTTTGCCTTCGGCAAAAGTTACGAAACAATGATATATCAGAAACGTCTTCATTTAGCTGATAAGTATCTCCATATACTTTCTCCCAGAAGACTTGAATCTCTTCTCGACTAGGCGGGTTTTTAGCTACACATGACGCTTCATTGAACAGACGGGAAGGATTAGTAGAAAAGGTGGCATTTTCCTGAATCCACTTAACTCGCCGTTCAAGGCGCTGTTTCGCTGTTGAAAGAGATCTTACTTTTTGCGTCCAGTGCTGCTTGATGGTTGACAGTTTATACTTGTTCAGCGTGTGAATTGCTTTCCTCAAGTTTCGAGCAAGTGCCCTAACTTTTGGAGTGAACTTTTTATTTGATGTTATGTAGCTAATCACGCACTGAACATTTGATGCATGCCATCTCGCCGTTTCAATTTTGAACTGAAGCTGTGCAATACGCTCGCGTGTCTTACTCAGACCTACCGAAGTATCGTTACTTCTATCGCCGCTAAGCAGGGAGACCGCCTTCTCGTAAACTACACAGTTCAGATTCCAGAGATTAACATCTTCGGGGAGCAAATCACGGAGAGCAGTATTAGCTTTAGCTAATTTGTCCATCCTGAGAAAGACTTTTTGGTGGATAGATCTCCTACTTCTTATTTTGGCATTATCGGCTATCTGCAAAGGTGGTCTTGCTAGAACGAGTGGAATGTTCGCTGGAGGATGTTGCTCCTCTTCCTGTTGATAAAGAGCTTCATATCCGTTTTTTCGCAAGAAGGATACCTGATCTCTTGAATACTGAGGCGTTTTATGAGCATATTCCGGGTGCATATTGCCCCAACGGTCATGTAACCTCTTCATGAATCCTGTCCGCGCCGCTGAGCTTCTTTGCCAACAGGTAAGAAGGTCCCTCCTGAGTTGGTCCGACCATTTAAATCGATGTTCTCGCGTTTGTCCGGGGTCATTGCCTGGTCGTCGCCTCGGTTCGTTCCTATTGCCACTCCCAACTGAACCATGGCCTCCGTCCGAGAGAGGCCTATTGTGGGTGGCACTGCGCGATACTTGTGTCGTAACCGCATAATTCGTTGCAGTGGGGAGTCAGCCCAAAGCAACGCGGCTGACTGCAAGAGCCGGAGCTCTCGGGCGATGGGGTCGCCTCATCCCTACGCTACATCCCTACGCCTTTTATTATTATTTTTTTTGAAACTTTTTCTCGGGTGAATCCGGTTTTCCGTCATAGCCACGGACTAAGTCAAGTGACTGATGAGATCAGGATGTTAAAAGTTATTTCAATACGTTGTTTGAAATAATTTACGATGATGTTGTAGGTACAAAATTAGAAGCATGGGGTAGTTTGCAGTTTGTCTTTGCCGCTATTATCCTTACACAGCGGCCGTGAGTGTTGAAGGTGAGCTCTCGGGTGATGGGTCGCCACATCCCTACGCCACATCCCTACGCCTTTTATTATTATTTTTTTCAAACTTATTCTCGGGTGAACCCGGTTTTTCGTCATAGCCACGGACTAAGTCAAGTGACTGATGAGATGAGGATGTTATAAGTTATTTCAATACGTTGTTTGAAATCATTTACGATGATGTCGTAGTTACAAAATTAGAAGCATGGTGTAGTTTGCAGTTTGGCTTTGCCGCTGTTATCCTTACACAGCGGCCGTGAGTGTTGAAGGTGACACCAGTCGCCTCTGGATGCTTTCTTAGAGCTACCATGTATCACGCCATAGGTTCTTAGTCACTTGCTTCCTGATGGTCTAGGAAGTTTCTTACAATGCGACAGGTGTTTAATAAAACCGCCTTTTGAGCTGCCGGCAGTACCCTACTGACTCCTAAATGTTCAAGATGTTCAGTGCATCTTGCGTGCACATCGCCTGTAGCCGAAATCGCAATAGGATGAATAGATGCATGTTTCACATTCCTCCATATTGCCTTAACTTCATGCCTTAGCTCGCTCTACTTATGAATCTTGGTTGTATAGGTTGCCTGCAAATTTCGGTTAAGCGGACAAGCAATGTCGATGATGTAGACTCTTCCACCTTTTTTCTCTCGCATCACGATGTCAAGTCGATTGGCTCGGATGTAATGATCCGTCTGGATAGTTACATCCCAATATAAGATGTAATCTTCATTTTCTAAAACGGACATTGGAATGTATCTATAGAAAGGCATCCATTCTGTTTAGAGTCCTAGGTTTAGGGCAAGTTGTTGACGTATAATGCCCGCCACATCATTATGTCTGTGCGTATATTCTCTTTGAGCCATTACGCGACAACCATCAATAATGTGCTCGATGGATTCGTTGGTATCTCCACATAATCGGCACCGGTCAACCTCGTCTTGATGTAACACGTGTTTGTGATAATTCCTGGTGCTGACAACTCTATCCTGAATCGCAATTACGAATCCTTCCGTTTCTGGATACAGGAGTCCCTTTCTCAGCCAAATATTGGATGCCTCACTATCCACTTCATATTGATCTAGCGTTTTGGGGTGTTCGCTGTGGATGGCTTTTTGTCTCCATTGCGTTTCTAATTCCTCTATGGTTTCTGCCCTGATATTCAAGGCCTCCTCTGAGGACAAATTCAAGGGCGTGTAGCCAAGATCCGCTTTACAGATGGTGTTGTAAAGCGCAACATCTCGCTTGCTGTTAAAATAGTCTCGCAACTGTATTACTTGTGACTCACACAGTTTTCTGACATCTACAATGCCCCTGCCCCCTCTATGTCGTGGTAGAACTACCCTTTCAATTGCCGAATTACTGTGGTGCATTCAGTGTTTCGTCATTTCTACGCGGATGATTCTGTTTAATCGTTCGAGGTCAGTGTTCGACCATTTGATGAGCCCAAAGGAGTACGTGAGAACAGGGATGGCATAGGTGTTCATTGCCCTGATCTTGTTTGCCGAGTTAAGAGAACTCTTCAGAACCAATCTGAGTCTTTTCGTGAAAGCAGTCGTTAGGCTTTTCTTAACTATCGTATGCTGAATACCCTTAGATTCGAGAATACCCAGGTATTTATATGACTCGCCCTCAGCCATTGCCTCAATGTCATTTCCGAAATCGTTCTCTATCTCTGCGGTCCCTAATTCTCCTCTGGTTAAATACACTGTTCGGCATTTATCTAGTCCAAACTCCATGTTGATATCATTGGAAAACTGCTTTGTAACATCAATCACTTGCTGCAGTTTCTTGTCCGAACTAGCGTATAGCTTCAGGTCATCCATGTATAGAAGATGGGTCACTTGATGACCATCCTGATTATCATTCACTCGGAACCCATAAGACATGCTATTTAAAGTTTTGCTCAGTGGGTTCAACGCTAAACAGAACCATAATGCACTGAAGGAGTCTCCTTGAAATATACCCGTCGTAATGCGTATGGATCTAGTTATCCTTGGTTGTCCATGATCAAAATACTTGATTCTTGTACCCCAAAGCATCATCGCACGACTTAGGAAGTCAATGATGCGTGGACAAATTTTTTATACTTTTAAGACTTCAAGCAAATAGTCATGTGGTACGGAAGGAAACGCTTGCTTGTAGTCAATGTATGCCATGTGCAAGTTCCTTTGGTGTTTACGAGCTTGCGTCATGGCAACAGCGTCTATGGTGACTAGATCTTTACTGCCTCGGGAGTTTTCACAACATCCTTGTTGTTCTTCTGTAAGGATATCATTCTCGTCACAGTGAGAATATACCTTATTTAGTATGATAGCTGTAAGACATTTATATATTATTGGAAGACAGGCTATCGGTCGAAATTCAGATGGATTTTGAGCGTCTGGTTTTTTAGGCAACATATACATAGTACCCTGCAGCATAAAGCCTGGCATGAGATCTGGATGTTCGATGATCTTCTGAAAACACCGTGCCAACGCAGGATGCACACTAGTCAGGTACTTGTACCAGAAATTGTGCACCATGTTCGGACCTGGAGCTTTCCAGTTACATGCTTTTTCAAAACCGCTGAATCATCTAAAGCTGTGATGTTCGTCAGCTCCATTTCAGGGTTATTGCTTGCTCTTGCTTTCTCTAGTTGGAACCACGCAGTGTCCAAATTGCTTCTGTTAGTTTTTCCCCAAACATCTGACCAATAGTTAGTCATGGCTTCAAATTGAGGGACTTCGGTGTCTTGTTGGTTATTTTGCTTTACACTCAGTTCACGATAGAACCTTCTTTCATCTGCCCGAAAGGTTCGATTTTGTTGCCTTCTTGCACTACTTTTCTTGTACCGAAGCAGTCTAGCAGTAAGAACATCAAGTCTCTGCCGCTGGGAGTCTATAATCTCATCCAATGTTGCTGGTGTCAATGTCTCGATGTACCGAGGATGGATGATTTTAATAACATGGTATATCAGCTTTCTGGTTCGATTTCCTTTCTTATATTGAGTCAGTCGACCCAATTTGCACCTTACTTTGCTGACATCCATATTCAACCTGATCTTCCATGGCGGAGCTCGCTCCTGTCTTGGGGCGAAGACTGCATTTATAGGCCTAGTTCTGCGGCCCAACGTTCTAACGGTTGCCACAGCTGCACAATATACAAGAGTTTGCACCTCTAACACATTTTGTGTTGCGTTCAGATGCATAGGTAAAACCTTGTTGTTTAGGTGTTCTATTAGTGCACGCAGATCATTTGTGATGTTCATCTTGGGCGAAGAATGCCTTTGTGTTGGTTCTACATGTCTGAACTCTAGTATAGCATGACCAAAATTCCTTTCAAGGTGCTGTAGATTTTCTGGGACTTCTGGGGGAATTCTGGGGATAATAATAATAATAATATATAATAAATAATAATATAATATATAATAAATAATAATATAATATATAATATATATATATTGATGAGTATATATATATAATAATAAATAATAATAATAATTATTATTTTTATTATTATTATTATACCATTAAGCCATTTTTGAGTTATGACTGAGTAGTTACAATTTTTTTTGAATGAAAGTAATTGCAATGTCATACTGAAAAGATTATAAACTGATATTATCATGGAAGAAAATTTAAAAAATATGATTACCATCAACTGACAAGAATAATTCAATAAAAAACATAACATCTACATTTTTCCATGAAAATAAGGGATCTATTCGCCATTAATATGCAAAGACATGTTTTTGCAGCAAACGAAATGAGGCAAAAATGAATAATAATCAATTCTAAATTAAAATATTTATAAGGGGTATAAAAAAAACAATTCCGAATCTCAACTTGCATTCTCGATTTTTCTGTTCCCTTTGGGTTATAAATGAACCACGTTGAAAGAGTCATGAATCAGATAATATTCAGAGGTCGCTTATAGTAAATTTGTCTGCTTTTATACAAAAATTCATCTTTTTAAAAACATCTGATCATATTGGCAGATTATGCCGAATGTAAAAGATGTAGCTTATAGAAAAGAGTATTTTTGGATCATCAGTCTCTTTATAAATTATGTATACTTAAAGACCTCTCCATAAGCGGGATAGATAATTCACACTACTTTCTAACAATTTCCCTCAGATATTTTATATAATTTTGCGTTATGATTTGCCTTTTTCGAGAAAAATAAATTTTTCTGTAAAAACAGACCAATTTATTTCTCCTTCAACGTGGTTCATTTTTGACCCACAGGGAAGAAAAAGAAATCGAAAATGCACATTGAGAGTCGGACTTGCTTTTGTCTAAGCACTCCTAAAATTCATATGCTGTTAATTTATGAATAAACAAACGCCTTTTGCTACGTCCATGAAAGTATTATGCTGTTAGTGATACATTATCACAAGATGTTCAGAATAAATACTTATAGTTATTAATGGAAAATGTTAAAAATATTATCAAACATTCTCTGTAAAAACCAGAGATCTTTTTTTTCTGTATTCTATTTTTCGAGTCCTTTTTTGAAATATGATAACTTCATGGTGATATTATTTTCAATGTAGAAAAACGACTCTGGAATCCCACGAGTGGTTTTCTTTTAGTATGACTGGAGACAGGTTTCTTAGTCGTATTTCAATGCCTGGAATTAGCTCTGAAGTAATAGTATTTTTACAGTGTTGACAAGAATATTGATTTTCAGTGAATTACATACCTATTAAAAAATCTTGTAACTGACTAAATTTACATGTGAAAATTTCAAAAACTTGGCAGAGTGCAACTTAATTTGCATAATTAATTGAATTTGCGAAATCGAAGATGGTGAAGTAATCACAAAATAAAATTGGATTGAAAATAGCACTGTAAAAGTATAAGGAATTTATTTTTGTGAAAGTATATTTTAAAATTTTCAATTTGAAACCTCCTAGTCACCAAGATACTTTATCAACTCTTCTGTAGTCGAGAAAGACTTGCAATTCCGATAATTTTTCAGAACCAAGAAGTTTCAATTTGCTTATTTTAATTAATATATGTCCTCCTTACAAAATTGTATATCTACATTTTTCAATACTGTATTTTTCCAATTGAAAAAATCAAATGATCTAGAAAAGAGGCGTTTACTGACTCAGAATTAAATAAGTATAAAATGCCAGCATAGGAAAATTTTCAATGATTATTTGCATTTATTTCGTCTTCCTGAGATAATTAATCCACTATGATATACATTTGAAAATTCATTTTTAATGAAATGCATATTTGGCAAATATTCAAAATCGATGAGATTATTAGCAGCAGTTCTTGGTTACGGTGAAAAACTGGCAAGTAACAATTTCTTTCACTTGTCACGCTAAGCCCATGCTAAGCCTATCTTCCCTCTACGTTCGTTGATGCGAAGAGGGGTAGAGGGAACGGTTGCGTGGCTGGTTCGCGATACTAGCGCCCTCGCATCGCTGGTTACCTAACTAAGCCTACCCCGGACGTCTCATTCCCCGCGCCCATATTCTAAGCTTGGTGGGCATTGTCGCCTCTATACCTATCTTCCCTCTACGCGATTACAGCCACGGCCCTGCTCACTATAGTCAGGTCTCCAGGGATTGTGCCGGGAGTCACGTGGTAGAAGTGACGACTGGATGTACGTACAAAACATCTTCACATTACCACCCCCCTCCACTCGTGAATAACTGCTGTGTGCCTGCGCTATATGCTGCAATAGCGCGCGCCGTTTGAATTCTTTGCCGTGCGTACGGCTGAACTCTCATTAGAAATGGAGTTTCAACTATTAATTTCTTGATTGAAATTCATAATATTGAAGTCTGATTAAAAAAAGAAAACATTAATTCAAGATGAAGGAATTTGTTCATTATATAAAATAAGAAAAATGTGATAATAAGCAGGCAAATTTATTAAATTTCGGATGACCTACAACATTATACATTCTGTTTCTCTTTGATGGAGGGAGGGGGTGGCTGGAGAGCACACGAAATAAGAGACGCCAAATGTTGCTGAGATCAATGGTTTATTTAATCCACCACACTACACCACACTGCACCACACATTCGTACCGGTTGACCATACGCCTCGTAGGCTGTCACACGATGAGAGAGTACACCGAGGAACTACACTATGTGGCTATCGCGTAGCCACATACGCGCCGACCTACGTCCGCTCGGGGCGACGTGGGAAGAGTAACTGGGGGAAGTAGGTGCGCAACAGTCGACGAGAGGGACCTCGACGGTCCTCAAGGACGCCCTCTCTTGGAGACGAGCCGAAAACCAAACATACCGCCCGCCTCGTTCCTTGAACGATTATCTGCTAGCCGCCCGCCGTTAGGCCGAATTTCTATGCTCTGATTCAACTGAAGTCGCTGATGTCGTCGCTTCGCGTTCAATAACACTCGCTCATTTATTCTGACTTGACGGTCATGAGAGGCACCGACTGGTGCGTGGGCCCCATGCCGCTTAGCAACCCCGGCTTATGCCGTGCTAAACTCAAAGGAAACCCACAAAAACCTTTGAGAAAGTTGCAAGTCGATTAATGTCAATTACAATCTTTAACCTTGTGTCTAGGAGTAATATTCGTATGATATAGTTTCGCATTAGAATGACGGGCGCGATATAACCGCAAGGATTAAACCTTCTAACAAGGGTGTCGAAAATGGTGCGCTTAGTCGAACGATGCGAGTGAATCTCCGGGGAGTCAGATGAACCCAATCACTCTCCGGATCCCAGCAAACGCCGAGCTCGTTGGTGATGCCATCGCTGCAAAGTTGAAGTCGGGTCGAGCGAAGACGGTCTTGTTCTGGTAAATCTTCTAGCATCTTCGGTGGATTGACGATCCATTTGCGGAGACGAAATCCGCCGACAAGCTGTTCCTGAGCCGCTTCGCTTCTCGAAGGTCGTTGCATCCCGCCGATATGTCGTCGACAAAGCGATCCTCCAAAAGAACTCGGGTAGATGTCACGGCCAACTGTCGATAGTATGAGACGGGATCATTCTCTCAAGCACTCAATAACAGTGCGTTGCAAATCGAGGTCTTGTTCGTTCACCGGAGTCTGCCGATGAATCAGGCAGGATTCAGCGCCGCAATCACGTTTGTGTCGTCTCCATCGAATTAGTACGTGGCTTGAGTTGATTTGCAATCTGGGCCCAGGGAAGCGTGTCATTAAGACTGTAGTCAGTAGACGTAGGTGTTGGTGCGTTGAAGATTACTTCCAGGCGGCGATGACGATCTTCCCGTTGCCATGCTCCATGATGTGGTATGTAGTAAGTGGAGCGAGCTTGCGCGCGCAGCTCGGTCCGCAGGAACAAAGGGCAAGCGTCGGCTCGATGGTAAAAGATCGACAGCTCGCAAATGGCGGAACCGTGGGTCGGCGAGATTCAGTCCTTGCCATTGGTTGTCGTCCTTGGAACTGTTGAGCAGGCAATGATTCCTGAAGAAAAAACTGTCGCGACAAGTGCCCCTGAGTATTAATTTACTGAGATCTCTGCTGAGTCATCGGGGGACCAGTCATCAGTTGTTCTTGCTGTGAGGCGAAAGGCTGTTGCTGAGTCGTCAGCTGAATCTGAGTGATCTGGGAGTTAATCTGTTTAGGCGACGCCCTCAGCGTCTGCTGCTGAATTTGATATTGATTCCGAAGAGCGAAATTCTGCGAATGCTGCTGCTGTCCTATCCGGACATTAATCCTTTGGTTGAACTGCCGATTCTCCTGTTGGTTGATCTGGTCAGACTGTTGATTTGGTCGATTAGTCTGTTGATTCATCTGCTCTGCAGCTCCTGCATCTGACTCTGCAGGGGACTCTTCATCTGCATGATACTATCAGCCGAAGGCCCAGTTGCAAAAACATCCAATTGTCGTCCAAACTCTTCGAGAAGGAAAGCTCTGTGTCAATGCCCATTGGCTCTCCGACGTTGTGAATAAACGAGCATGTGGTATGCCTGACTGTTGAGGGGTTGCTAAATGACTTGTACTGCCTGTGGCTGAGCAGCCATCGTTATAGTTGTTGTTCCACCCTGTGTGGATCCGACTTTGTGTAGTCCATGGACCGGCTGCTATTGTTCTTGGGCTGACTGCTGCTGAACCTGCGTTGATGCTCGTAGACTTGAGTGCGGGCGTTGACGGAAGCACTCTCGATGTCTGCGTAGAAGTTGATCCCTGGTGGTCCGCATCTGGAAACTGATGGGTGAGTCCTATACGATTCTCCTTGAACGCCGGTGCCTAGGTGTCCAATCAGCTGTGGGCTTGTCCAGGATTGTTGCGGCCCATCGTCGCTAAACGTCATTCAGCTCGACAATTGATGAAGCATTGACAGTGGGGTTGAATGCCGCCCGCCAAATGCGCCATAATCAATGAACATAGGAAGAAAAGGCTGGAACGTATGTGCAATACGTGTGTGCTTGCATAGAAGTATAAAAATGGTGAATGTAAGAGGCTAATTAAGAAATACAGTGATAAGAGGATTTTCAACAGGGACCCGACCGAAACTTTCGTTCCATTTCGTTATTGACAGACAAAAATTATTTTTTAATAAACTTAGATCTGCTATCTCTAAATTTTCCCAAAATTAGATAATATTTAAAATTATATCAATTATTGGATCAGAAGTATTTTTTTTAGCTGGCAGTAACGAAATGGAACGAAAGTTTCGGTCGGGTCCCTGATTTTCAAAGAATGTGGTAAGGAGGAAACGCTGTTTGACAACTGAAAAGAAATTTGTTTAGATGGTTGGGTCATGTTGGGAGAATGAAGAGAGAACGACTCACAAAACATATGTATTCAAGGAAAGTGAATGGCAGCGTATCCAGAGGCAGATCGCAGAAAGAATGGTGGAAATAAGTAAATGAGACTCTACGTCGGCAAGATATAAAAAGCCATAGAAACACAAGAGCATGCCTGAGAAGATGTATGGATTTCGAAGAGGCGGAAGTTGTATGCCAGAATAAGGATGTGTGGAGAGAAATGATTACGAACTGTGTTATGAAAAGTTTTAGTTGTGTGATTGACGCCTGAAACGAATGATCTTGGATACTCATGTGGCCTCGTGAAGAGCTTCGCTTATTGAACGTGATTGCAGTAAAGAGTGTCAATCTTACTATGGAATTATCAGTCAGTTTGTGTATTTCTGTGTGAACTGTGAGGCATGATAATTTTTGAAGCTCTTCGTTTGAAGTTATTGCTAGCGAGATTGATCAGCAATTTCGAGTTACACTATTTCTGATTTTATTATAATAATAAAAATGGTGAATGACCAACACAGAAATAATATATGACTATGAATGAGACCCGAAATATGGTATACCAAATCGAAATTATACATCTACATAAACTTGTCCATAAAGAATAAAATGTGTAATAAGACAACAATCTACAATATGCATATACCTCCATAACACTTGTAATGTATATAGAACACAAATATCCCACAATAAATGTCTCGATAGTAGCACTATAATTTCTTTAAGAAAGAAAGAGATAGAGGCATGCATGGGAGAATTTTCGACCGAAACCAAACCAAAGAAAGAAGATCCAATTATGAATATGAATAGATACATGATATGTCAAGCATAGAAATGAACATCCACATAAAGCTATCCATGAAATGAAAGTAGATAATGAGATAGCAATATACAACCTATATAACGTTTATATATGCACACATGCCCCTCCAATATACACATACCCCTTGGTAAATATCTAAATAGTAGAGTTATAATTTCGTTAAGAAGGAAGGAGATATAGGTATGCGTAGTAGAATTCTCGACCGCGTGTGATCGAGGGAGTGAGAGTTCAAGCAGAGGAAAAGTGTAGAAGATTGGGTGAATTATATAAGCTGCAGAAATCATGTAGTCGCATTAGTAAGGAATCCAAAGATATAGATCAACTGAACACAAACTTAACCAGAGAGGAATGTGGAAAATAGTCCAAGAATTTGTGACAGGACAGTCTAAAACAGTATAGATCAGGTGACATTTGTAGATGCTGAACAGAAGATTGAGCGAGAGATTGCCGAAAATTCACGGGATACCGCATAGGAAGTGCTCAAGAAATTATTGAATCAATGCGTAACAGTAATTCCGTGAATTTCAACTGAACAGGTTATGAAATGAATGATTTGAACAAAGAAACACATCAGCTCTTGATGAAATAATAAGTAAGATGGCAGATAAGGAAGGGGGCGAGAATGGAATAGATGCATCTATGTTCACAAAACGCCATATATAATTCCAATTGTAACAGTAATAATATTAAGACTACTAAAACAATAAAATCAATAAGGGAGGAATAAGAGGGAAGAGGAGGTAGTGAAGTATCTGCAACGCGTTTTGCGTGCGTAGAAGTATGGAAATGGCGAATTATCAATAAAGAAGTAGTGTATAACTCCGAATATGATATGTGATATGTGATGTGCGATATGCGATATGCGATATGCGACATGAAGAATGCTCTCGACCGTGAGTGGGAGATTGCGCGGGAGAGAGAAAGAGATAGCTGTGCGTAGGACAGATTCGATCGCCTCTCCCGCCTCTCGCGTGATGCTCTCGACCGTGAGTGGGAGATTGCGCGGGAGAGAGGCAGAGATCTGTGCGTAAAACAGATTCGACCGCCTCTCCCGCGATATGAGTGATGCTCTCGACCGTGAGTGGGAGATTGTTCGGGAGAGAGGCAGAGATCTGTGCTTCCACTGTCGGCTAGCCGAACTGCTCAGGCGGAAGTGCGTCGGGCTTGTAGTCGGAAAGCTTCAGGCTCGACTCTCGCTGACGACACCCGATGACTCCTGGTCTCTGCCTCCCTCGACGCCACGATCACCTCCCTGTCGTAGCTGCATCCGGCTCGAAGGACCAATGTTTCTCTTTGCTGGAGGGAGGGGGTGGCTGGAGAGCACACGAAATAAGAGACGCCAAATGTTGCTGAGATCAATGGTTTATTTAATCCACCACACTACACCACACTGCACCACACATTCGTACCGGTTGACCATACGCCTCGTAGGCTGTCACACGATGAGAGAGTACACCGAGGAACTACACTATGTGGCTATCGCGTAGCCACATACGCGCCGACCTACGTCCGCTCGGGGCGACGTGGGAAGAGTAACTGGGGGAAGTAGGTGCGCAACAGTCGACGAGAGGGACCTCGACGGTCCTCAAGGACGCCCTCTCTTGGAGACGAGCCGAAAACCAAACACATTCTTTGCTGAAGCAATTGAATTTATGCTTAAACATACCTAACTTCACAGTAAATAATATTATACTTTGATTCCGTTTTAAAGTAGTATGTTAATTTAGGTAAATATTTTTCACAATTATTATTATTTATTATTTAAATACTTGTTGATTTCAGCGTTATGTGTACTTTTTATGTAAAATGATTGTAGGCTCAAATGAACCAAACAAAAACGTAAAATTTTGATAATTTTGACCATTTTTTCATCTCTAAACTAAATTGTCTATATTCTATTCTTCAAATACATTATTTGCTACTATAGACGTGGTCCACGTACATGATTTACTTGTGTTGGCAAGACAGATGCTACTGTTTGGCCCTGGGTAACAAATTGCATTTCTTGCACTTGTTCATCATTTTTAGCTTCACATTGCAACTTGCCGAGTCGAATACACGCGTGCATGTATTTGCAGAAGTTTCCCCGAATCTCATGATCAATGCAGTTACAAGAAAGCTGGTGTATACAGGCTTTACATTCCGGGCATGCAAGAAGACATCCAGGGCAGTCTATTTTACAACTGACGGTGACAGAATAAGATCCTCCACTAGCAGTTGATGATTGAACCTTACATCCATTCACAGAAATTACTGAAATCATACCATCTGTGATTGAATGACTGTTCCGATGGCTGTCCAATTCTTTCCATACAATGAGTAGGCTTCCCCTTCATATCTCTTATTAGGCGTTCGAACATCATATTACAAATAAAGATGAATCAAAATGCATTCAGGAGCAAATGTGCTATATTGAAATTGCAAACATATTGAATAGTACGGGGGGGGGGGAGGCCGAAATTTTCATCTGTGCATGTTAGATTAATAAAAATATTTACCAGGAGCATGAAAAGTGTCCTTCTTGGGCGGGATAATTACTTTCCACATGTCGATTGAGAGTATATTTTGAAGCAAACTTTTGGTCACATGTTGAACAGGAAAAAGCGCTCAATTTCGATTTCTGAAAAACATGTTGCTCTTTTTGATGCCGAGTTAATGTCCACTGCTGAGAAAATTTCAAACCACGAATTTCACAAATTCGTTCTCGTTCCATGTTTGCAACAAGGTATCACGTAATGAAATGACAGAAATACTATAGTTTACTTGTAACTTGCAGTATGCAGTATTGAATATATACACATTTAAACTGACACACTCTATTTACCTAGATTATGAAAATTTTACTCAAAACACAATTAAACTTGGCGCCGACGCGCTCCAGACACTTACCTG